>CM038794.1:191633953-191730351 GCA_021764765.1 Vicia sativa
TTATTTTATTTTTAAATATTTATTGAATGATTGACTTAACTTATCATATTTGATTAAAAATTAAAACTTAAAATTTATAAACACTTATTCCAAAAATCTTTACAAATAAAAATGACATATGAATACACTATTTTTTACTAAGTTCTAAAAATATATCCTCTCGATTTTAAATGACTGTTGTTTTAATAAATAAAGTTTATTTCAAAATAACTGTAATTTTAATTTTAATGCAAATAATGATTTACTATTTTTTTAATTATGCCCTTTAATTATTATTATGTACACTATTTTTAATATATTAATAAAGTTAATCTAGTAAAAATATAATATTTATAACAACATTATTATATTTTTTAATATGTATGCAAAAACGTTAAAAGACATTTATTTTAAAATGGAGAGAATATTTAACCTAGATGCCAGCATTTTACAAATTATACGAAACTAATATGAATAAAAAATTGTTTTATTAAATTAGAGTGACAAATAGGCATTGTCCGTTTCATTTTGGTTCTTCCACAAAATATAATAAAAAGAAAGAGTGGAGTAGAACAAATATAAAATAGACGATATGAGTCTAAAATATTAGTCCGCACTGATAAAATATGAACGCAGGGCAAGCATGACGGACCTTATGCCTCTAGAATTTAAAAGTTTCAAATATTCATGTTGATGTTTGCGCTCTTAAAAGTCTAGGGAAAAAAAGGATGAGATGAGTATTGTAGATGCTGTGGACCTAAAATTTTGTCTCATTGAAAATTACTGACTTATTTTGATGCCGTTAATTTAAACAAACTAATATTAATATTTCCCATAAAAAAGTCCCATAAAGACAAGCAAGACATTTCATAAAGAAATTTAGCAAATATTTTTTCTCTTAGTTTCCTTGAGTCAATTATTAAAAGAAATTCATTACAAGCTGAAATTTGATACATAAGGTATCTGAATTTTTATAACAAATTAACAAAAAACTAAATATGGTAGAATTACTGATGAAGATTGTGATGTTCTCCATGCATGATGATCAAGCCCAATCCTTCCTAATATCAAAAGTATAGTTGATCTCCGTAACATTTATTGTCATCATCAAGAAACTGCACAACAACATTGAGTGTCAAAATAAGTTTATTAGTAATAAATAAGATATTCTTGCATTTAGTTGTAATATATGAAACACAGATACATATAAGCATACATGACACCAAAATTTACATGTCAATATCGGTAATTATTTTAAAAAATAAATAAATTATATAGCCGACATAGACATAGAATTGGACACACAGAACACACATTTTTCAAAATGTCTGTGGTTGAAATTTCAAATTACCTTTGTTCTTGCAGTATATTGTCCCCTAGCAAACATCCCAGAAGGTGTAACTTCTTCTGGCATTTCATGTGTAAGGCTCTTGCTGAGGACTGAAAGTTCCAAGCATCTCTTTAGTGCTATCCACTGAAATGACATTATAGAGTTAATCAATATGCTTAAGAGTTAAAAATTGTTCAGAGTAATGAATGAATGAATAAAATTGTACATACATACCTTTAACAGCAGTTTTCCATACAGTATTGGTGTATTTTAATCCAGAAACAATGTTATTTGTCACTACAAGGCTGAATTTCAGACGGTAAGGACTGCCTTCTTTAAGTGTAAACCATAATCCCTTTGGTTTTCCATCTTCAGGAATTGGAAGAACTATGTCATCTCTTCCAGGAGATATTATTGAAAGGCTTGTAAAATTCACTTCTGGTTCAAGAATTTCTACAAACACAATACATGCAAATTAACTAAATTCTCAAAAGAAACATATTTATCAGATCTATGAAGCACGGACACAGACATCAGACACGACGTTTACCCTGACATGTCGATATCCCTAATAACATGAATAAATAAATAAATTAAAGGTAATCACAAATGACACCATCGATGTCCACGGACACATATTTTCCCCAGAGGTATTGGTGCTACAAAGATCATGATGTATATACCTCCAATGTTGTTTACATCCACACTCCCAAGAAGTTGCTCCTTCCATTTCCTCAGACTCTCATCATCCTAGTACAAAACAAAACAAATAATAAAGAAGGAAAAACAAAAAAAATATATTACCAAGGAAAATGTTTGGTTTCACAAGAAACAAAACCTTATCTTTCTCAAGGTGTTCTTTAAGAGTGCAAAGAGGACCAAGCTGTATTTTGCTTCCATATTCATCTTCTTCTTCTTCAGTTCCATAAACAGACGATTCACTTGCATGCCTGCTAAGAGGCGCATGATGTTCTTCTTGTTCTTTATTACCAGCCTCACTAGTTTGTCCTGTCTCTTTGTCATCATTATCCAACCCCATCTTCTTGGAACTTCAACAGCTCCAATAGTTAAGGTAGTTAACTCATCAACAATGATCAAAAGAATAACAAAAATTATGAAACTTCCACAAAACTAATTTTAAACACAAAAAATTATGTTTTCAAGAATGATAAGTTAAAATAACATTTGAAGGAAAATGAAACCAAGCATGAAGTAATGGCCGTTTTGTGTTTTAAAAAACCAAACAAGAATAAATAAAGAGAAAGTTTACATAATAAAAAAAAACGGATAAGTGATTATTTTTCTCTTACTAGCTTTTTCTTCCTTTCTATTTTATTCCTCTTTTTGTGGTGACAGTGCAAAATGGGAGGAGGAGAGGAAAAAAAGAATGGCCATTTGGAGAAAAATTCTCTTGGTGATCCGAAATGTTTGTTAGAAGTGAATGTTATTTATAACCACGCCACAAATGGGGGACTTTTTATATCTGAAGTTGTGTTGTACACACATTACTCATTTATCTATATCTATATCATTAACATGTGTAAGTTTTAGTGTTTTACTTTGGCATTATTCAAATAAAGAAAAATTGTACTTTGGCCGATGATGTGTAATTTTAGTTTTGTAATAAAAACTAGATACCTAATTATATCCAAATGCACTCTACTCATCAAAATAAATATCTAAGAAAGTTTCTTAACACACACCTTAACTGGTTTGAAACATTCTATAAAATTTTGAAAAATATCCTTCAAATTTCGAAAATGTATTTTTAGACGCATTCAAATCAAATTAAAACCCGTTCAAAAATAAATCTTATCACATATTTATTTTTTAAATTTAATTGGAGATACATTTTGGAAAAAAATATCAGCACTACACTCCACTACAAAAAGAAAATGCAATTTGCCAGGTGAAAAGTACTAAGCAAATACAAATTTCACCCTGCAATTGAACTATAGCAGAGTAGATTAAACACCCCTCAAAAATGTTAGTTGCAAAAAATTGCCAGGTGAAACGCATGCTCCAAGTTAGCCAAGTAAAAGGCACTTCAACGTTGCCAGGTAAAATTCACCTCGCGACCACTTTCCCTGAGTTCAGAGCAGAAAACACGTGTGTCAAAGTATGATGATTTCAGAGCAGAGAGGCTGAAAGTTACAAGGTGAACTACACCTGACAATTTTGAATTTTGAATAAAGTTGCAAAGTGAATTTCAGTTACAAATGCAAATTCAAATTTTAAATTTTAAATTTCACCTGATAAATCTGATTCAAAATAATAACAATATAAAATTTATTATATATATGTATCTATTTTAGTTTTAATAATATTATGTTTTTAAAAATAAAATACTTTATTTTTAATAATATATATAAAATCTGATGAAAAAATAATAATAATATAAAATCAATTATTAAAAAACGAAGTTACAAAAAGTTATATATAAATTTTTTGTTTTTAACATAATAATAACCTAAAATACGAAATTATAAATATTATAAAATTATTATTTATTTCTCTTTAATAATATTATATTTTTATAAACATAATACTTTGTTTTTAATACTATATATAAAATATGTTTTCAAAAATAATAATAAAAACCAAAAATATATAAAATAATGTATATAAAATTTATTTTTAACATAGCAATAAACTAAATAAATAAAATTAAAAATATTATAAAAACTGTTTTTAACATGATTAAGATGTTGGAATTAATTCAATAACAATTAATCACATATACATGTTCTATATATTATACTATATGACTAGCATTTGTTGGCTTGTGGATCTTCCTCAATCGGTACTTCTAATGCCTTGAACACTCTTCAGATGGGGAGAAGAGATTATTTTGCTTGTGTACAGTAATATTGGGGACCATAACCTATATATAGTGTGATGACCAATTAGGGTTCCCATTATTCTCAAATTGGGTCATCCTGACATCCACTCATATTTGAGTCCACATCCAATTATTTAATTAATTAATTAAGTAATTCCTAAATAAAATCTAAATAGCCTTTTTAAACATTATCTGATCACTTAAATATTTAAGACACTTTATTTGATAAAAATAGCTAATATAATTAAATAAATATATTAGGCCACATAATTATTGAAATGCTAATATTTAATTAAATAATTAAAATATTCCAACAATCTCCCACTTGGCCAATATATCTTAATAATTATATCATAATTCTTTAGGCACGCATCCGAATACTATTCATTTTTAGATTTCAACTTTACAATCTGGTCCACCTCATACATCAATAATGGAACCATCGCGGCTGACGTCACTAACAAATAACGTCCCGGAACCCCGACGACCACCACATTAATGTACTTGATGACATAGATCGATATGGATGAGTAGCATGGAAATTTCATGCAATGTGATCTATAAATCATGTATATTTCCAACTGGTCCAACTAAAGTCTTTATTGAGATCAAACTAAAATTTGCAAATTTAATATTTGCACAAACGATACAGAAATGGTTATAACAACAATAACCTTATAAACATTATTTCTGCAGATAATCTTAATATAAAGTCTGTATCTATATCAAAATAAATTATTAAACAACCAAGGACTCCACTAATCTAAGACATCATTAGTGACAATAATCATATGAAAGTCCTTATATATCAAGTCTTTGATTAGTGAGCCTTTATCTTAAAGTCCATATGCATAGTTTCAACAATAATAATTTATAATTCAATTATCCTGTATTAAAATGTTTATTCGACATCAAAAATATCGGAGTCAAACATACTAATGATCTCCTTATTGTCAGATCTCTAATTTCTGAGTACGAACTCTTTTGTTCTTTACAACAATCCTCATGATTGACCTTTTTCTTTCAACAATTCAATTTTGAATTGTTCAAGTATCTACTCAATATTTTATGTACGTCTTTTCATATACGTATAAAATCGAATATAAGATTCCCATAACCAAAGTATAAAAAAACTTAATTTTCTAAACTTTGCAGATTCTTTCTTTTTGGACAATGATTGAGACTTAATAGTATCCCTTAATAATTGAGACATACCCTAGACATCCCTTAATTCAAGGCATTCATTGAGACATATCCCTTAATAGACACGTGTCGCGAGATCGAAGTAGGTGGGCTACGTCTCCCACTAAAACGCAATGATGGCGAAAATTAATTGTTCACACGTCTCGAAGCTGAAAGCTTGATACATTTCTATGATTATGTGACGTCACAGAAAAAGTGGAATAGTAACGTCCACTTTTTGAAGGAGTGGGAACGACTTGGTCGAATGGTGGTAGAAACGACATTTCAAAGATGCCATTATCTTATGAGTTGAAATTCGAAAATGGCATCTCTAGGAGGAATTTTGTTACCTCGAAAAATCTCAAGGTATTCAAGTACGTGTATTAAATGAGGGTATTCTCATAAGTTAAGGGTAATCCCTGAAGATAAAGGCTTTTCAGGAATTGAAGTTCATGGATCAAAGAAATTAATGGTTAAAAAGAATGTGAAGACAAAATGTCGAAGTGGAGTCTTGTCGACCAAAAAGGAATAAAAGAACCAAGGTTAAGATCTGTAGAAATTGGTTTAGTCGACCAGAGTATAAAGAACAAGAGAAATGGTCGAAGATGGTTTTGTCGACCAAAGAAGATTCTGGACTTAGAAGAATTTCGTTGTTTTAAATCTTACCAAAGGAAATGGGTCGACGAAGCGAGCGCTTTGTTTCAGAAGTCAGCAGGAAGATTTAAATTTCAAAATCACAAAGCGGTTACAGTGGTTCGTAGTGATTGAGCCAAATGGTGGCAACATATGTGGAGCATTACCTCAAGATTCGAATATTGCCTGTAGATCTCATCTAGGCAGTTACATTGTAAATATTATAAATAGGTAGATTCAGTGTAATTTTCGTGTGTTCACTTGTATACTCAAATCACTTGCCAAAACTCTGTCCATTCCGAGCGCTAGGAAGCAAAGAGTGAGAAGTGTTTGATGTACGTGAATCACCACCTTTATTTCAATGCAAATATTTTATCTTTCAATTGTTCCTTTTGAATACTTTACTTGCTTTTTATTTACCTTTGAGCAAACTTTTACGTTATGTTCTCGCTCGTAAACAATTCACTGTCGGGTCACGAGTCACTAGTCGGTTTATTGAGTCTTACTGTTATAAAAGTCATTGTTCGGTCCACGAGTTACCATTCGGTCAAATCTTAGCCGAATCCGTTATATGTTCCCTTAGTCTTAGAAACCGCTTTGATAAGGATTTCGATAGAACTAGTATAATTTCAAATCTTACATGTCTTAAGATCAACTGGTCGATCTTGCGAGTAACCCTTAGTTTTAGGACTTTGGGAGGACTAGCGGTTGTTTACTATTTTCCACAGTAAACAGCAAGTTGATTCAAACATACATTGTCCTAGCCTGACTCATTTCGCTCGTTCGCTTGGTTACTCTTAGTGAATAGCGTTGGAAATAAAAGTTTGAATCCTCTACCTAATGCACTAAGTGCTTTATTTATAATACATATATGGTAACTGCTCCTTGGCGGGCTTCATCCTTTCACACGCCACGTGTATCTTGTAACCTCTCACCACGAGCCCACATTCTCTACTCTTGCTCTCTTTCCCTCCAAGAAACCGTTGTTTGAGTAATCTAGGCCACTTTCATCACTTTGGACCTTTAATGTTTCTAGGCCCATTTAATCCCTTGGCGACTGTAAATATAACCACAATTAATTGTACTCTGTTTGACTAAAGCATCTTGATCGACCCAAATATTACATTAATTCAAAGATCTCTTTTAAACTCTTCTCTTCTATATTGAATTTTGACCCTATTGAAAATTTCAGCCAATTGTTAGATTGCACAGTTTTAGACAATAACAACATTATATTATATTTAAAAAAATGACAACTTTTCAAACAAATATTATCTGCAAGATAAATGTATCCACTTGTTATGAAAACAATGCAAATATTTTGTGCCTGGATTTTTATCATAAAGTATGAATTAGGTGTTGCAACTTGATTGAATTAATGTTAATCGTAATTTTAAATATTAAAGGTAACAAAAAATTGTTGTGAAATTTTTTATAATTGTTGACTTTAATTAAATAAATGAAGAAAGAAACAAGTAAGGAATCATTAAAAATGACAAATGATAGTAACATATACGCGTGACAGCACATAACTAACGGAAAATGAAGTCAACCTTAACATATACCCGTGACAGCACATAACTAACAGAAAATAAAGTCAACATTTCTGTGTCCATAGATCTTAAAAGGAAAGATTGGTCTTTGCTAGGTAAACAACTCACGTTATCTGAATTGTGAATCCTTCTGTCTTATTTCGATCGATGGAAAGCGATGATGAAGAAAAGGAGTATGCCGAGTATATGGAGCGATCTCGTAATCTAAGTGTACGGTTTCCTTCGGTCTATTGTTCCTTTCTTACCCTTCAATAATTTTGTGTTCAACTTAGTACTATACTAATCACTTAATTTTGATTCTAGACAGTCATTCGATGCCATCGAACCTCCACCAGATATGTGCGGCGGTATCAGCCCCCTTCCCGTAACTAACGAAGTTCGCGATGATCTTGTTCCCTCTGCGAGCTTGCGTTGCACACGTACAACACTGATCAGGTTCCAAACTTACCACCACTATAGTGTATATGAATATCATACTATGTTTATTTACTCATTCATCAACTCATTATTTCTTCTTATCTAGGATACCAATTTTGTGTTTGCTAATATTCTCAAGTCAACCATTCAATATGTTGCTGGTACTAATTATTTCATCACGTTTCAAGCAAAAAGTCCAAACGGCCCTCTTGTAACTTTCCAAGCCTATGTTTTCGTCGAGTTGCCCTGTTATGGAGGACAGTCTGTGGTGGAGTCGTGTGCTATCAAGCCTGCCTAAGCAACACATACACCATGGTAATAATTGAAACAATGATATGCATGTTTATATTTTTAACTTTGGTTATAGTTTTTCATTTTTAAATTGGTATTTGGAATATAAATTAACCAAGCATTACCTCTGCAAATCTCACCCTCAAACAAAAGAAGACCATGTTGTTCTGTACTTTTTTCTTTGTCAGAATATCCATCTACCCCAAATTCTAATAACTTATTAACTCTTTCTCATTAAGGTTCATCTAGCTAAACCTATAATACTTCAGCTTCCAGTCAATCACAATTACCATTGGTAGCAACCTCGTGGCTCTAGGCCACAACTTTAGTTACCATAGCATAGCCAGCTATAATTTGCGAACTTGCCACCCAGATGCAGGTGACAAATACCTCTGTCACTACAGAAGGGTTAATCCGTTGCAGGTCGAAATTCAGTAACTCCTTTCCTTGCACATTCTTATGATATATGAGGATTTTTAGTTATTTTTCTTATGAAAAAATTGGAAACTCACTCTAATGGTGTTACATCTATAGTTTTAAATTGCTACCGAGATGCGGTTGTGGGGAGGTCATTATTGCTGCGATGTGTATTGCAGTACTAAGTTTAAATGAGAAGAGTTTGAAATATACCATTAAAACCTCATGCTAGATTTTTCAAAAGTTAATTGAATTTTGAGTTTTGACGAAAATATTTGAAGAAACATGGACGAAAGCTGTCTGATGATCAATAAAAAGAAAGCATGATTACGGAAACTACAAAGTTGGTGTATGATATCGGTATGAAATATAGTGTTTTTTTTTTGGCTTATCACCATCGGTTTAGTGAATTTAGTCCTCCCAATTGTAATTGTGAGGGTTGAACATGCTTCTTCTAACAAGTCCAAAATCACCACCTGGACCGAAAATATAGGTGTTTAAAAAATCAAGGAGGACACATTTTATATATTTCAATACTCTGATTTTTGCATTACTTCTTTCGTGAGTTCGTTTCTAATATATATTTTTCTAAATTATCTGAACTGCTTGAGGAATATATTATTTGCTAAGATGTTACATCTCATATATCAATTGTAATTATCTCAGGAATTTGTATTGGTTTGCTGCTATTTTTAAATTTTACCATTTCAACTAAGATCCGTATGCAAATTTGCTTGTTATCTGCCGCTAAAGAGGAGCAGAAATAATTTTTACATGATTTGATTTAATACCATCTCAATTTTTCAAGCTCAGAAGCAAATGGAGACATGCCGGTAGGAGTAATAATAATACACATTTTATTGAAGGAAGTTGACTTTGGAGTTCTTGTTTGTAAGATATGTTTGAAAAGTTTATTAAGACTATATTTATTAACTAAACAAAAGGGAATTTATAATAGTCCAACATAATCACCAAAATAAAACAACGAAATAACAAAATAAGCAAGCGCCATCCCCGGTGTATATATCGAGCATTGACACCAAATAAAAAATAAGAAGAGCAACCTCTTCTAGACTCCATAACTCGGAGCTCCTACTTATCTCGTATGTTACCTAAGAGGCAACATTCAAAGAAGATGTGAGATATCATAACAATATAAAAGAAAGCATAATAGCGAGTAGATAGCAATTCAAGTACACATAATTATACTTTACCTCACACATGCACTTCATTCATCGTACCATGAGGTACATCAATATATAATCAAATGCAAACAACACATAACATCCATCGTAATATAATTCATACTTTTTCAACTTCCAAAATATTAAATTACTAATAATAATGTAATGTAATGAGACTGACACTGACTCAAATGCATGTGGTACCAACAAGGCATAAGCCCCACCATAATGCCAACTTAGGGCAGCAACAGGACATAACCCTCATCATCACGTCAATGCAGGCCATCTTACAGAGCATAAGTTCTTATCATGAATGCATGCGACATAGACATGCAACAGTATAATTTATATTGATATGCCTACTCATCAATTCCATGCCAATACATGACATCGTCATCATTATTATCATGTAATACATCATGCAAAACAATTAAATCATTCATACAACATCATCTTACTCAATCACAACATAAATCATAGCACATTACTCAAGAATATACACATATAGGCATCAATGTTGGCCAAATAATTAGATACTATGTTCCAATTTGTTTTTATAGGATAGAAAATGATTTTAGCTTTTCATTGGTCCAAACGGTGCGTCAAACAGACACCCAAGTCAAAAGTTATGAATTTTACAAATTTTGAAAAATCTGACAGCTTCAGTTGTAACCGGTTACCACTAGGCCAGTAACCAGTTACACCCCGCAACATATTATGATGCAAGATCCATTCTCCTTGAGATGATGCAATATCTCTTGGTATGTAGGTATAAGACTTTGTCTTTTCAACAAAAATATAATAAAATATATTTCTTTTCTCATCTCCCACTCATTTATCAAGCAAACTATTTTAACCAAAAATAGATATTACAAAAGGTTCTTATAGAGTACTATAGATACATATGGTGCTAATATCTTTCCTTTGTATAAATCAACCCCGTACCTTAGATCTATACACTCTGGAAGAATACTTTTGTAACATTCCGATTTTGTTGAATTATTTTAATTAGATGATGTGATGTATTTGTGCACTTTAGTGAATCTTTGTTGTTTTGTGATGCATTTGTTGGAAATTAAATGCCTTAGAAATCATTGGAGTTAAGATAATGAGAGGGTATGATCAAAAGTTTAGAAATATGAGGTGTAGAGAGATAAATAGTTTATTGACATTATTGAAATTAAAATATTAAATTTAATACGATAGTATAATAATTAAACAAAATTATTATTTATTTATTAGATTGGTATTATGATTTAGGAGTTAGTGTGAGAATAAAATAAAGTTCAAAATAAAGAAGAGAAAAACAACATAGAAAAATAGAGAAAGGTTCGTAGAAAGAAATCATAACAATATAAAATAAAGCATAATAACTCAGAATTACAACTCTGTTGTCAAGACCCTTAATTTTTTTAAATCAATTTTTGTATATAACATAACTTACATAACTAAAATCATCTTACATAGAATGTCAGTTAATTACATTTTTTTACAGTTATTTAAATTAATATTAAATTTCGTTAATATGATTTGAATGATCAATTGTAAAACACTACCAAAAATTCGCTCATTAGCCACAGTTAATTTGTCTCGGTTATATAAATGTGGCTAAATTAGTTATTTTGCCACGGGTGAACCATGGCTAAATTATTATTATAAAACATTTTACCACCAACCACAATTTAATAGCCACACCTAATTTAACCGTGGATAAAAAAAAAAAGAAGTTTAACACGGTGTAACGGTGGCTAAGAAAAGCGGGATTATTTCATTCACGCGCTATTCTTTTCCCTCTTTATTTTTTATTTCACTTTTTTTCAGATAACTCTCAATCTTCCAGTTTCTTCCATTCACTTCTCTTCTCTGTGTAAAACTCCTTCTCTTCTCTGTCGTAAAATTCCTTCAAGAATCATGAAATCATTCTATTCGGTTCAGATTCACTAATCCCCAATCTTCATGTTTTGTTGTCGGTAAGTTTTATTGTTGTTTCAGTTCAGAAACATGAAATTGATAAACCCTAATCCTCAATTCATTTGTTTCTGAGCTGTTTACAAATTCAAGGTTTATTTCTGATTTATGCATTGTTTACAATCCCTAATCTTTCTCTTCTTTCAGTTTTGTTTCCTAATTTGATTTTGTTCCTAATTGTTCTTCACTTTCGGTGACGTTTCTAATTTGACGGCACTACTAATCATTCTCCTCTCTCAATCTTATTGTTAGGTGTTGTTTCTAGGTCCGTTGCACAACGTTTTGAGCTACATTTGCTAAGCTAAAAGGTATTTTTCAAAACTCAAATAACTTATCTTTATGCTTCTGTTCGTATATTTTAGATATATTTCCATGCCTTTATGATAGTGTTGATATGCACTTTGTTGATTTAAGTAGAATTTCCATTTAATGGAATAGCTTATGTTGAAGCTTTTCATATTCATTTTGACATAGGATCCTTTATCTGATATCTTAGAGAAACAAGAAATGCAACTAATATTGCTTACTCATTAAGTTGATTAATTTTATCCTCATAGTTTGTGTTTTTACTGCTCCGTTGCAGGGTGTTTTAGGCTTTGGTTTATTTTGGAGTGTTTTATGTAATTCCCATTTTTGTTATTTGTATTGGTTGTTTTATGTTAGTTTATGCTTAGGAGCTGCTTAGGAGCTACTTATCTTTCTGCTAGTTCCTGTCTGGTGTAATGGTGTTTTGTTCTCATGATGAATAGACCAAAAATTAAATGGTTTTAATAAAATTTAGATGATCAACTTAGGGACAATATTTCTCAGTCTCAACCTCAACATTCTAAAAAGAAAATAAACAAGTCTTAATACAAAAACATTATAAAGATCATTTGATAATACTAATTAATTACTATTGTATTGTAGTAAGATCCATATAATGGTGCAACTCAAGAATATTGTCTTGTTTTTATTTAGTAATTACTACAGAAAAGGTTTTCTAAATATATATATATATATATATATATATATATATATATATATATATATATATATATATATATATATATATTTATGGCTTTATCACCATGATTCATTAGTTGAATATTTAAGGACCTGCTTAGCTTTCCAATGTGTACTTGTTTTTCTTTTCAATTTTCACTATAGATATCAATTATTTCATTTTACTTCTTATTTCTTTACACTGCAGAGGTAGTGTTTAGCTTCTGTGTTGTTTCAAATTGGATTTTTGTTTTCAATTTCTGCACTAGTTCCAATCTCTAATCCATAATTGTTCTCTTATTTAGGTTTCGGTTACGATTTTTCTACTGTCCCAATCGTTTCTTCTTTTGGTATCTTTTCAGATTCAGCCGTTGTTTGTGATTCGCGAGCGTTACTTTCCGTCCTACATTTTTCTGAGCTAAAAGGTATTTTATAAACTCAAATTTGTATAATTTTGATATGCAAACTTAAATTTGGAGATTTTAATTTTAGATAGGTAATGATTTTGTTTATCTCTTTTATAAGATGTTTATATCAAATGAGTAATTTATTGACATTTTCGTGGACACCGAGGAGCGTCTTTATCTACCTACAAGTAGTTTTTCAAGGACACTAAGAAATTATCTTAAGATTGAGTAAGTTATTTAAAATCATTTTTTCTCTATATGTAATTCTCATATTGTGTTCATGATTATATGATACATAAAATTCCATTTTCTTTCAATATATTCAATTTAGTTATTAGACATAATGAAGAGAATGAAAAAAAAAACAGATTGAAATTAAGAAAACCTGAACATGGTTTGTATTGATTCTTCATGAAATTAAGAAAACCTCAATTAGTTAATGTTTTTTTATACTTTGAGTTTGAGTTCATGTTATTTGCTTTTACAAAAGACATTTATTAGTGTGCTAGTTGTTTTTGAATTGATCCATTTTTATTTTATTCAAATCTACAAATTTAAATTATATACTAAATATTTTATATTTTAAATTCTTGAATGTTTTTAATTTTTTAAAAAATTTATAATAGATTCATCCAATTATGATTGATAAGAGTTGGATCGACAAACCCATAAAATCAAAAGAGTTTAAAGACGGAGTAGTCCAATTTTTGGACTTTGCCTTCTCAAACGCAGCAATCAATGGACAAATATTGTGCCCTTGTATTACATGCGGATTTAATTACTCGGGTAATAAGTTGAAGTGTTTACTCATCTCCTTCAAAAGGGATTTCCTAGCAAGTACACATTTTGGAACATGCATGGGGAAAAAGAAGTTCAACACAATGTTCAATCAGCTGACCAAGTAGATGCACCCCCAACTAGACAACGTCCAATGCAAGATATGTTAAATGATGTCTTTGGAGTGGTATTTGATCAAGAAGTTCAAGACTCAGGGCCATCAAATATTCCTAATAGTGAGCACCCAATGCTTCCAGAGGATATAAGTAATGAAGATTTGAATAAAATCAAGAACTCTATCCTGGATGCACAAAATATAGCAAACTATCGTTCATTGTTCGTCTCTACCATATAAAAGTTTTATGTGGTGCAACAGATAAAACATTTTCGATGATTATTGAGCTTCTAAATGATGTATTTCCACATGCTAAACTACCAACATCTTTCTATGAAGCAAAAAAGATGATTAAGAGGATAGGTTTGAGTTACAATAAGATACATGCTTGTCCGAATCATTGCATGTTGTATTGGGGATCACTTGAGGATGAGAAGAGAGATAAATGCAAAATATGTAACACATCTAGATGGAAGTCATATGAAAATGATAGTTTTTCAAATGGTGTGATGGAAGGTACAAAAAAGAAACAGAAACCAGCAAAAATATTGCGATACTTCCCACTTATACCAAGGTTACAGAGGTTGTACATGTCTTCTAAAACTGCAGAGTTATTGAAATGGCATGCTATGGTGGCAAATTCTGATGGGTTGTTAAGGCATCCTAGAGATACTAAAGCGTGGAAAGAGTTTGATTCCTTTTATCCAGAATTCTCTTCAGATCCTCGTAATGTCCGACTCGCATTAGCTACCGATGGTTTTAATCCATTTAGAACTTTAAGTTCTTCTAATAGCATTTGGCCTGTGATGTTGTATATTTATAACTATCCACCTTGGTATTGTATGAAACCCAATTCTCTTATCATGTCAATGATAATCCCTGGACCTAAGATGCCTGGAAACAAAATTGATGTTTACTTGCAGCCTCTAGTTGCGGAGTTAAATCAATTATGGATTGGTATTGATGCTTATGATGTCTCAACTAAAGAAATGTTTCAAATGCGAGCTGCATTGTTTTGTACAATTAGTGACTTTCCTGGTCTTGATAACTTATCTGGGTGGAATACACACACATTGCTTGCTTGTCCATCTTGTAAGTTTGATACAAAATCTAAAAGGCTGAAATTTGGTAAGAAAAATTGTTTCATGGGTCACCGCCAATATTTACCCCGTGATCATAAGTATAGGTACAATACAAAATCTTTTGATGGATTCATGGAACATAGTCTCGCTCTTCAAATGTCGTTCTGTTCACACACTACGACAAATTGAGGATTATCTCAAAAAGGCTCATGATGAGGGTACAAGTGCAGTAGGTCCACAACAATGGAAGAAAAAAAGTATCTTTTGGAATTTACCTTATTGGGAGCATAATCTTATCCGACATTGCCTTGATATGATGCACATAGAAAAGAATGTATGTGACAATGTATTGTTCACGGTGCTTGATGACAAAATTCGAACAAAGGATAACCTTTCCGCTCGTAAAGACTTGCAAGTAATGGGGATTAGACCGAGTCTTCATCCATATCCAAATCCTAATTCCTCTAAATTTCCTCACTCATGCTTTAAAATGAAAAATAGGGAGAAAGACATGTTCCTAAAAATTCTTAAGGATGTGGTTTTTCCTGACAGTTATGCATCAAATATTTCTAGATGTGTTGATACTAAGAAACGTAAAATCTCTGGTCCAAAGAGTCATGATTCACACATTCTAATGGAACATCTTCTACCAATTGCTTTTAGAAAATCTCTTCCAAGAGAAGTTGCTTCAGTGTTGATTGAGTTACGTAATTACTTTAGGGAAATATCATCCAAGGTTCTAGATGTCAAGAATATTGAGAAACTACAACAACAAATTGCTCTGACCCTTTGCCATATGGAAATGATATTTCCTCCTTCTTTTTTCACTGTTATGATTCATTTAGTAATTCATTTGGGAGAGGAAGCAATGATTGCTGGTCCAGTGCATTATAGATGGATGTATCCTGAAAGGTATATTATATTTTTAATAAATTGATATTAAAGTTTAATGGTTAAGTTTTTGTTTGGCTAACATCATTTTATTTCAGGAGCCTTGGCCATTTAAAATCATATGTTCGTAATAAAGCTACAATTGTATATATATGAAGGTTATATTATGGAAGAATGCCTTACATTCTGTTCAAGATATTTTGAAGATGGGGATATTGAAACAAGGTTCAATCGGCCAAGACGCAATGACGATGATAATTGGGTCAATACTAGTAGTGAATCTACTATATTATCAAATTTATTTCCAGCATTAGGTAAGCTTATTGGAGCCATCAAGATTGTTTCACTTTCACTCTTGGATAAGATACAAGCTCATCGCTACGTGTTAACTAATTGTGAATTAGTAGACAAATTTCGTGAGTAAGTTCTATAATCCTACTTGTGTTAATTTTTATACTAACTCTTCAACATTTTTCTTAATAAATTTTTTTACTATATAGGAAATGCAAAATTGAGGTCTCAAGGATGCATCGTGGAAAGAGAAATTCCTCTAAACTTGTAGAAGAATACGTTCACAAACATTTTCACGAGTGGTTTCAACAATATGTAAGGATATATAACTTAAATTTTCATCTCAATATTCGTGATATATACATGTGGTATAATTATTCTCAAAATATTATAGGTTGCAAGAAATGTTGATCCGATATTTCTTCCGAAATTAGTTGGCTTGCAAAGGACCAAATGATATTGCTAGGAGATTTAGTGGGTATAACATTCGAGGATTTAAGTTCGAACTAAAAGGAAAGAACAAGGTTTGAGAACTCAAAATAGTGGGGTTGTTATGTCGCTATTACTAAGAGGTTTTCAACTACTGAGAGCCTATTGAAAAATCAAGTGATGACTTATACTATGGAAAATTGGATGATATCATAGAGCTTGATTACTATGGAAAGTTAAGGGTTGTGCTTTTCAAATGTGTTTGGGTAGATAATAGACCTAACAAGGAATCAAGATAGATAAATTTGGAATATCGAGTGTTAATTTTTCTCGCTTGATACACACCGTGAATGAATTAGATGAACCATTCATCCTTGCAACCGATGCTAGAATGGTATATTATGTTGATGATCCATTTGAAGAAGGTTGTCTTGTGTATGTCATATGAAGCCTAGAGACATATGACATGGGAGATATTAACTTAATAGACTCAAGAAATGATAATGGAAGATATTCCTTTTGTGAGCAAAATGTGGAGAACATAAGAACTACAATTAGTGCAAGAAGGTGACAATGAACAAGAATCAAATGTTAACATGGAAGAAAACGTACCCGATGGAACAAATATTGATGAAGATCATAATGGTTATAGTGATGAAAATGACAATATGATGTTAGAGTAGTGATGAAAATGACAATATGATGTTAGAGTAGTGATGAAAACTCATTTTCCGTTTCATGAACTTTGTACTTTTTTCTTATCCAATGAATTTTTGTATTATGATTCCTTTATAAAACATTTGCATTCCATGTTTTATCTTTTGTTAGCAAATATTGTGCGATATTTGATTTGAGATGAAGCAAAACGTAAGCGTTCAAGAAAAGATTTGTTAGAAAGGTTACAAGGAGGAGAAATTCAAATGAGTGTGGAAACTTTTCAAGATCAACATCAACAAAGTAACAACAGTCAATTCGACCCTTCCTCAAATTCAAATGAATTTCACCACAAGAAAATATGAGCACGACTAATAGTCCACAACAAGATGTCAACATGACTAATAGTCCATCCAATGATGACACATTTGACTCGTCCTTAATTTCAAGTGATGTTCAACCACAACAAAAAGAGGATCTTCTACTTGTCAAAGTTAAAGGTAAAAGTATCATGTTTGAATATCTCCTTATAGATGATGGTTATCTTGTTAAAAGATATTTATTAACTTTTATTTTTTTATATTGATAGATATATGTACTGGAGAAATAATAACTAAAAAGTTGTAGCAAATCAAGTTTGGCATTTGGAAAAAAACTAAAAAAGTTATTGTGGAGCTCAATGATTTTGGACAAGGAGACAATAGTAGTTCAAACTTACTTGTGAGATTCTTAGGCCAAGTTGCTAAAAGTCATATATTGTCCTATATCTTAAAAGATGGACGAGATGCCCTGAAAAATGTAGCAAAGATCAATGGAAATGTATTGAGGTAACTATTATAACTTTTCTACAATTTATTTTGTTGGTGTGTCTTTATAGTGAAATATTAACCTTTAAATATACAATTCAAGGATCATTTTGAGTTTGACTATGCTGATGGAATCAAATGGGTATGGAGTACACTAGGGGAAAGATGGAAAACCTATAAATATAAGTTACGGAATAAATACTTCTATCCCAACAAAAGTAAGGAAGAAATACTTGCTAATCCTCCTTCAAATATAGATCCTATTGAGTGGACTTCTTTTGTGCATCACTATAATGATCCCAAAATGAAGGTATAAGTATTCATTATAAGAAATTTTATTACTATGTCATTTTTTGTTAGATATATATTAACTATTAAAGTTTAAAATCATAGAAACAAAGTGAGCAGAATTCCATAAATCGTAAGAAACTGAAAGTCTCACATGCTTGTGGTAGTAAGAGCAATGCAAGAAGAGGTCGTGAAATGGTAAGTTTTTTCAAGAACTTTATGTAATACGACAAAGTTAAGTTGTAATTAATAATTATTGTTAATTAAAATTTTATTTTTGTTGTTAGGAGCTACAATTAGGAAGACATGTATGTCGGAGCGAGGTTATTTTAGCAACTTTAATGAAGAAGGATGGAAATTATGTCAATGAAGAAGGAAAAGCTATGGCTATAAGTATACTTATTTGTTTCTTTATTTCACTTTAGGATCTAATGGATTTAATTATAGTTTAGGACTAATCTTAACTTTTGATGCTAGGAGGTTTGCTATATTTTCTGTTATTGTCTTATAAAGTATTGTTGGACAGTGAGTTATTTTCGGTTTCCTATATTTTCTGTTATTGTCTTATAAAGTATTGTTTCCCATATCCACATAAGTTTTGAGAATTATAGTTTTGTTGGACAGTGAGTTTCATGGATGAAGTTAGAAAATATTTGGTCATTAGTAATATTATGTGAATTAATGTTTGTTGTATATCCTTTAATAAGACAAAGGATCATACTTTTGTCTATTGTGAGTGAACAACTAATTAGAAAATATAAGAAGCTTCCTAGCATTAAAACCTGTAAACTTCAATGGAATCATATAACGTCATATGTTTAATTTTGAATCGCTTTATAGTTCTTTTATAATTGTTATGTTTCTTCCTTATTAATAGGAGAAGATTTCAGAGGCTTTGTCTGAAGATAAAGAACGTACTGCTGTTGTAGGTGTCTCATCAAAGATTAATGTGTATCCATGATGCCATAGGAAAATATATGCGGAGCACTCAGGTCGAGTACGTGGTTTAGGTTTTGGGGTTTGTCCTACTCATGCTTTTGGAAAGAGGAGACATTTCACAAATTTTATTCATGTTGGTAGTTTTAATCAAAAGAATGTTGAAGACTTAAAGAAGAATGTAGAAAGTTTGGGGGGAAAACTAATTGGATATGAGAGACAAAAGAACAACTTACACAAACAAAAGAGCAACTTACACAAACAACTGAGAAACTTACACAAGCACAACATCAATTGGAAATTCTTCAAAATTTCATGAAGCATAAATTTGGTGATGAGCTATCTATTTTCAATAGCAACTCTCTAAATTAGTTTTTGAAGTATTTACTAAATGTTGCACTCTTTTCACAAGTACTAGATTACTTTTTTGTGTTAAGAAGTTGGAGTAAGATACTTGATTTTTGGTTTTAAGAAGTGGAGGAATGACACTTGTTTTTTGAGGTTATGAAGTGGATGTATGATATCTTTTTTGGTCCTATATTATAAGAAATATTGTAGTTGTTAAATACTCTATTTATGTTTGACATTTGAAATTATCAATTTAGTGCAATACATTGTTTGTCTCTTATTTTTAATTATTGTTTTGAGATCATCTAATTTACTTGTATAAAATGAAATTAATTGGTTATTTAAAAATAAAATTATTTAGCCACTTTACTGTGGCTAGTAAAATGTATTTAAATACTTTACATTTTAATAAATTAACTATGATTTAACTGTAGCTAAGTTATAAAATGGACTGTGGCAAAGTGTGTGTGAAATTATACGCGCGTATATTAGCTACAATTAAACCGTGGCTAAATGTATATTTGAAAATTTCAATACATTGTTCTACTACGGTCCAACCGTGACAAATATTTGTTACCACGATCTATATTACCGTGGTAAAACTATAATTTAACCGTGGCTATTAAATTGCAACGCCACCTTTAACCGAGAATTTGTCAATCTGGCTAATCAACCGCCACAGTTTTTTTACTGAATTGCCAAAGTTTAAACCATGGCTAATTAGCGAATTTTTGGTAGTGAAAGTTTAAAAACTCATATTTTAAAACTTATTCAGTTGTTGGAACAGTATCATAGATGCATTCAATATTTTTCTCTATGAATTTAACATGTTAATAGCGTAAATTATCTTTGTTTTTGTGGTTATTATAGAAATGCACAAAAATTTCTTTGTTTTTGTGGTTATTATAGAAATGCACAAAAATTTCTTCCGGAAGTCAGGGATGCTTATGTTTATGCATTTTGTAGGAAGCACAAACAATCATTGCAAATTTGTATGATGTTTTACTTATTATGATTTATCTATGACAAAATGTGAGATATGTTAGCTGCCAATAGATGACTCTAAATACAAGTTTTTCTGAATGAGAATAGAAATATAAAACCGTAAAAAGGGTCTAAAACTATAATCAGAAGTTTGTCCATGTTAAAAACCCAAAATATTTCAACTTGGCTTTTCTTGAAATGTACTTTCACAGTAGATTCTATTTTGCTTAATAAATGTTTGATTTATATAACTAAAAATGAAGTGATGAAAACCCTTGCATGGCATGAAAAAGAATTAGAGTTAATGGGAAAATACTTATACCGGTAGAATAATGCTGCTATTCATGAAGATGGATTTAAAAGTTGGACATGGATGGACATGTATCACTACATGAAAATTATATTTCGAGTTTCCAAAATTCAAGAAATATATCACTACATGCATGGAATTACATATCACTACAAGCAAGATACAAACAACTAACATCATAACATTGGTCATTTAAAAAATCAAATGAAAAATATGCAGTGAAATTCATCTATAATCAATGGTTACTTAGTGTGTTAATGCCTTAGTAAGGGTTCAGTTTACATTAAACAAAAGTGTTGGTATTCCATGGCTTACACAGCAACAACAAAAAAACAATGCAGCTTCATATGAAGTGTGGCAAGAATTAGTGATGAACAAAAGGATGTATAAACAATAACAGAACTAGTAATTCAGATGATGTTTCTATCAACATATGAGCTTCAAATTTTTTCAGTGGATGAAGCATATTATAAATAACAAAATCAAGGAACTATAAGCAATTATAAATGTTGAAGAAAAGATTATAAGATAATTACCATGGTGATGTGAGTGTGTTAGGGTTTAATGGCACATGAAATGACCTCAGGGGCGGGCCTCTGATTGAGGACATGGCTCTGAAAAGTTGTAAGAGAAATGGAAGAATCTTGAGCTAGAAAGGTAATGTAATAGTTAGCACCAGGGCACCAAGTGGTCTTCACAACGTCAGCAAACACAAAATTTGTATCCTAAAAATAAAATGAATAATTAGTCTATAGATCAATGAATGAATGGATAAACATAATAAATAAGAGTAGTATTGAACCTTGTCAGCATTGTATTTCTAGAGCAAGTTTGCAGAGGGAGTGAGCTCAAGACGAAGATCTTCGGTCATATCAAGAGGCCCTGGACCACCACCAACCTTATCTGATATTCTTGGCTGATAGCATCGAATTCCTGTGTTTACCAGAATCCAAATTAAACAAAAATAAAGCGAAAAGAGAAATAGAAATGAAAGGAAAATGAGAT
The DNA here is from genome assembly GCA_021764765.1 of Vicia sativa. NCBI lineage: Eukaryota > Viridiplantae > Streptophyta > Magnoliopsida > Fabales > Fabaceae > Vicia > Vicia sativa. The sequence continues at coordinate 191,656,057 of CM038794.1, forward strand.
GGTGGTTACACTTAGGTTGCGAGAACGTTCTCTGTAGTCATCCATTGCAACTTTAATTTGTTCCTCCTTAATCATCTGAGCCTTGTTCTTATACACAAAGCGTCGGTGACTAAAACGAAAGGCTCAGGATCATCGTCATACATGGAGAAATCGCTCTTCTTAAGCTTTTTAAGTGGTTTGGAATTCAAAAGTTGAACCAATTTCGGTGGTTCCGATTTCGATCGAGGTTCCGATTTCGACTGAGGTAATTCCAAATTGGGTTCTAGTTCCGATCCCGATCTGATCGACTTACCTCTTTCCGGCAAGCTTTCTGAGGAGGGTCGGATGACGCCGAACGAAACGGAATGAGTTTCCATTGCAAGAATCACCAGCGAGACAGTCACAAATACCTAATTCCTTTTAACACTGAGTCTCTATTATATATAACCACAAAAAAAGAAGAAGGAAAAAAAAAGAGAATTTTGTTTTTTTCTTTGGGCTTGTCTGCTTACGACGACCCACCCGCCCACGCTATGGGATCCTTTTATAATGCAATATATAATAATAGACGAAGAAAGACTGTTGATCGATTCGATACGTTGATTAGGTCAAATGAAGGAGTTGGTCGAAGGATGAACGTTGTCGAAAATACAACTCAATACTTGGAGAATATTATCATTTCTTGAAAGTATATCGAAACAAAGTGGGCGTTGGTCCTTTTTGAAGTCTCAAAGGGAAAGAGTCAAAGGAGATCGTAGTTACTTTAGAAAGTCGTGATCAAGCGCTAAGCGGATGGCGAAATCGTGTGTAGTAGTTTTCCTTAGTTTGAATCTCGTCCGTTGATTACTCTTAGCGGTTACCTTGTAAAATTCTATAAATAAGTCAATTTATTAAGATTTTAGTGTGTTCACTTGTCTTCAAATTGCTTGCCAAAACTCCTTAATTCCGCACTAAAGGAAGAAAGAGTCATCGAGCCTTTGATGTACGTGAATCACCATATTTACTTTCAATGCAATCAATTTATTTTTAAGTTTATCTTTACTGTTTGTTCACTTTCTATTTCATTTCGAACGATTTTGTTATTAAACACTTCAACGTCAATTGTTGGTTACAAGTCACCAATTAGTGTTCGGTTGAGTCTTGTTTCTCCAGCACCTGCAGTCGGTTAGCAGGTGGTCAAAACTCTGTCTGTGTGGAAATCCATTGTATTGTTTCCCTTGGTCCCTGAAAACCGTTTCTTGGCCAAGGTCTTTCTCTGTAGAACCAGTATAATTTACCAAACCTTAGCACGTGTCTTAAGATCAACTGGTCGATCTTGCAAGTAACCCTTAGTTTTAGGACTTCAGGAGGACCAGCGGTTGTTTACCATTTTCCACAGTAAATAAATTGGCACACCTGGTGGGACAATGTGTTAAGTGTTAGAATTTGTCAGTAGCGTTAGAAGTGCATGAAACTTAGAAGTGGGAATTCAGCAAGTACGAAACCACGCACTAGGAAACGTACACCTAAGATGACAAACAATACTCCCGCGTCGAATGCGGATGAAGTTCCATCACGAACATTGGGTGTCATCAATCCAGTTGTTTCACGACTTGCATTTCCTCCATTGGCACACAACCTCTCTATGATCTGCCAAGATTATTCTATTCCCGGACCACACCCAGTCCAGGCCTATGATGGCCACGAGTGCCATTCAACAGTGATACCTCGATTGGTAATCGCTACAAACCCCTTATGGAATTTGTATTCCTTGATGATGGGATATCGATCGACCCAAGCGTATCAATGATGTCCGATAACAAAACACAAATGCTCCTTTGCAAGGATGCGTAATAGGAGGAAATAGGAAATGCTTCATGCAACATTTAAATACTACCTCTGTGGCGGTATTAAGGCAACAAATGGATGATAGCAACCATGAGATGGTTAATATGTTAACCAACCAAATGGGTAATGTGTTTAACCCTATAGTACAAGAATCGATCGAGACTAATAGGCATCGCTGAAACAAACCGACAGTTATTACAAGAACTAACACGTTTGTAATTCTTAGAGCCCCCAAACTACTGCTCGATAGGGCCATCGGTTCGACAAGCCATACCTGTTCATGGTGACATGGGGGAAATAGAAAAAGAAACTGTGTACCAAGGTCAGGTCGCAACGCCTCAAAGAAATATCGTAGTCGATCCACCTAGGGTTTTGGTGCATAGACAACAAGAGGCTGATCAGGTCCTTGATCAAATTCGACGAAAGATTTAATTGTCGAAAATAACTTAACTAATATTGTCGAGAGAATTATGGCCCGAATGGTATGAATATAATGCCAAGGCCAACATATTCCTCCCTATTATCAGAGTACATTCTACAAGCCGAAAACCCTAGGGGATGGAAAATCCCTAAATACACCAAGTTTGGTGGGGAAACGGGTGAGTCGACTGTCAAACATATCGCTAGATACCTGACTGAGTCGGGAGACATGGCGAATAATGAAGGCCTGAGGGTAAAACATTTCCCTTCATCCCTCACTAAAGCAGCCTTTACATGGTTTACTACTTTGCCCCCTGATTCTATCGACTCATGGTCGAAGTTGGAGAAATTTTTCCATGATCAGTTTTACGAGGGGCATTCGAAAATTATTCTGGTCGAATTGTCAAGAATTAAAAGAAAATTCGTTGAGACAATAGACGATTATCTGAATAGGTTTAGATCGTTGAAAGCTAGGTGCTTTACCCAAGTTCCTGAACATGAACTTGTTCAAATGGCCGCTAGAGGTTTGGACTACTCCATTAGGAAGAAAGTAGATCTAACCTTCATCAAGAGCATGTCACAATTGGCTGACAGAGTTCGACATCTTGAGCGAATTCGACTAGAGAAAGTTAGACATACTAAGGCTAAGTCTAAGAAAGAGAAGGTAACTTATGTCAATTTTGATGATACAGATCCCATATATGAAGCCGATTACATGTCGCCGACTAAGGCAGATGTGGATGTGGCTTAATTGAAATCAGGGTCGACATATGAATGTAAATCGTTGTTTCAAAGGAAAAGGCCATGTCATCTAAACTAAAACCCCTGCAAAACATATACTTTTGACGTTAGCAAATGCGAGGAGATTTTTGATTTATTAGTTAAGGATGGTCAAATATTAGTACCCCTAAATGCTAAATTACCAACATTAGAACAAAGACAAAAAAGAGGTTTTTGTAAATATCATAACTATCTTGGTCATACAACCTCTCAATGTTTTCTTTTAGGATCCTTAGAAGTCAATTCAAGAGGGTCGTTTGAAATTTGTTGCAAGAAAACAAAAGATTGATACTGACCCTTTAAGGCAAGAAGAAGCCTTATTTGCTGAGCCTGTCGACATCAATATGGTCGACATCACGGAGGTGCCTGATAATACCATGTTAGAGGAAAGCATCAACGAGAGTCTAAACGTCAAGCTGACTGACATTTATCCAAGGGACGATGAAGACCTGCTGGGGTTTCTCTATCGTTGTAAGAGTGATCTGTGGGTTTGTTCCCAAGTGTAGCCTAATCGACAGTAGTCTTTAGAATTTCCAAAATTGCGGTGAAAGGCGAAGAGCCCAATGGAATAGAAGAGACCCAAGGCAAGCGCCTCAAATCAGGCCAAAGACTTTTGTTCCGTCGGCCACTGCACCAAAGGGGACATGGATTAAGCCCCAAATGGCCGCTGGGCCATCAAATGCTGCTGGTGCTATGAGAGAGGCAAATGGGAAATCACTCATGAGCTATCGACTATAGGTATGTTCTGAGAAGAAAAGCCATGTATTTGAAAATTACATGGGAAAAAATCCTATGAGTCAAACTCAGTGGAGGCGTTTCCAGAAAAGGTGTCGAAAGACAAGTCGCCGCTAAGCAAACAAGCTGTTTATGAAGGAAAAATCCACGATAGTACAAGGAGAAGGTCGACGCTGCTGTCAAAAAGCAGATTAAGGAGTGTGTCAACAAGCCAATCGACAATGGCTCTGATGAGGAAACTGATGACTTTAACTCTGATTCAGAAGAAAGCCTCGATATCCTAGTCAACGTTGTATTTATACTCCCAGAGGAGTATAATATCCCGACAGAGATATAAAATGATGATGTGGATGTGTCGAAATGGCTTTACACAAGCCAACCTACTTTAATGAATAATGGCTCTATTGGGAGCCATTATACCTTTATTGAGGCCCGACATGGCTATGAGGAGCCATTTGAAGTCTTTGCTTATCAGAGCGAAGGTCGAAGAAACTACCATTAACAAGGTGTTAGTGGATTGTGGCGCTACTGTCAACATAATGCCACATCATATTTTGAAGAAAATCGGTAAATTCGACACCAATATAAGATCTCACAACATGGTCCGCGGACTACGAAGGAAGAACTAAAACTACCATGGGGGTAATTCGTGTAGACATCAGTTGGCTCAATCACTAGGCCGACAATATTCATGGTCATCCGTAGACCAAGTTATAATCTTAGTGGAAGAGAATGGTTACATGGAATCGGTTAAGTCATCTTCCATGCATCAACGCCTAATCATATGGCGAGAGGATGGCATCATGGAAAACATCGAGGCCGACCAAAGTTACTTTTAGGCGGATATCAATAATGTCGGCCAAAACCAATTCGATAGGAAGTTGGCTAACATTGCCCCTTGTCAGCCAGCAGAAGAAATGTATGCCAACCTGAATGAGGCATTTGTTTCTTTGAAACTACATGAAACCCACGGATTTGTGTGGGATGTCGAACCTATGGAGGATCCCTACGCAAAGGAACTCGTGCCGACAGGTTGGGGTAGCCATCATGATAGTGATGTCTGAGCTAGAAGCTCTGAGAAGGATTTCGGTGTATATTGCCGAAAAAAGATAAATGCGGATCTAGAGGCCGAAGAAAACATGGACATCGAAGCTGATAAACTTCCCGTTCCAGAAGAAGTAATTTTGGCTATAGAGCCAGAACCACCAGATAAAGGCAAACTGGCCAACGAAAGCGTCGGTGAGCAACATTTAGATTGCATATACGACGCTGAACCTTTAGGTTTCAAGAAGGATCCCATGGCACCAGAAAAGATGCGGCCACAAGATCCTTTAGAAGAAATCGACCTTGGCGTAGAAGGTGATAAGAGACCAACCTACATCAGCGCCAACATCGACCAGAAACTCAGATATGAGGTAATATCTTTACTAAAAGAGTTTAAAGATTGTTTTGATTGGGACTATAACGAAATGCCAGGTTTAAACAGGGAATTGGTCGAGTTAAAATTACCAATAAAGGCTGGGAAAAAGCCAGTGAAACAAACACCTCGACAATTTGCACCTGCAATAATGTCAAAAATCAAGGAGGAAATAGAAAGACTCCTTCAAAGCAAGTTCATCGAACGCAAGGTATGTCGAATGGTTGGCTAATATTGTACCAGCTTATTAAGAAAATGGCAAGAAAGTGTGCATTGATTTTAGAGACTTAAATGTCACACCCTAAAGATGAATATTTCATGCCAGTGGCTGAAAATGCTAGTATTTTCGTCTGTTGGTTTTGAATATTTAAGTATGCTTGATGGTTATGCTGGTTATAACCAAATTTTTATTGTAGATGATGATGTGCCGAAGACGGCGTTTCATTGCCCATGGGTATTAGGCACCTATGAATGGGTGGTCATGCCATTCGGCTTGAAGAATGCCGAAGCAACATATTAGAGGGTAATGAATTCTATGTTCCATGATTTCATTGAAAATTTCATGGTGTTTACATCGATTTATTGTGATTAAGTCGAGTAGTAAATCGACACACCTGGACATAGAAAAGTTATGCCTGTGTTTGTATTTATCTTGTATCAAATTGAAACAATATATAAAGCCAGTTGATGTTTATGTTTCCTCTCATTTCGACATTATTAAACATATGTTGTCTAAACCAATTCTGCACAGTCGAATTGGTAAATGGGCTTTAGCGTGAACTGAATATTCCCTAACATACTTGCCTTTAAAAGCAATGAAAGGGAAAATAGTGGCAGATTTCTTAGTCGATCATTCTATGGTTGCTATGCCAGAAAATTTTGTCGAACTTGTGCCTTGGAAATTGTATTTTGATGGTTCTAGTCACAAAAACGGTGCAGGGATAGGAGGAATCATAATTTCTCCCAGTGGAATTCCAGCAGAGTTCAAATACACCATCGACGACATCTGTACTAATAATGAGGCAGAATATGAATCTCTTATTACTGGACTTGAACTGCTGCTCGAATTGGGGGCAAGAAATGTCGAAATTATGGGAGACTCTGAATTGGTAATCAAACAAGTATCAAAAGAGTATAGATGTGTTAAAGAGAACTTAATCACGTACTTCGTGATTGCCATAAGGTTGTTAAAACGGTTCGAACAAGCGAGCCTTCGACACATACCTCGACGGGAAAACTAAGAAGCTAACGACCTAGCGCAAGAAGCCTCAGGATACAAGAAGAATGAATACAAAGAGCCTATTCAAGTAAAGAAAAAGTTTCGAGCTACTTTGTTATCTCCTTCAGATTTGTCAATTATAAAATTAGGTGCAATAGATACTGAAAATTTTGAAATTTTAGCAAAGGAGTATTACTTAAATTCCTAGGAGAAATTGAGGTGACGAAAAGGTCGAGCGTGCATAGTGGAGCATGGTGCACACCAAGTGGACACAAGATAACATGGTCAGTGCGATCGGTGTTTATTGGCCCCGATGTTGAAAAATTGTATCGAATTTGCTAGAGGATGCCAGAATGCCAAATGCATGGGGCATCCGCATGCAAGAAGCGAATGCATGCTATAATAAAACGTTGGCCATTTAGAGGATGGGCCTTAGCTGTGATTGGGGAAATAAAGTCAGCATCATCTAAACAACAGAGGTACATTTTAGTCGGCATTGATTATTTCACAAAGTGGGTCGAGGCCATAGCTTTACCAAATGTCGACCAATAAGCTGTGATTGACTTTATACAAAATCATATTATGTGTCGGTTTGGAATTCCTTAAATAATCACAACCGACCCAGGAACAGTGTTCACGGGGCGAAAAATGCAGGAATTCACAAAGGAGGTTGGAATAAGACTGTTAACTTCTACCCCGTATTATGCTCAAGCAAATGGCCAGGTTGAAGCTGCCAATAAATTAATAATTAGCTTGATTAAAAAACATGTGGGCAAAAAGCCAAGAAATTGGCATCAAACGCTAGACCAAGCTTTGTGGGCATGTAGAACGCCTCCTAAAGAAGCAACGGGGCAACCCCATTTCGATCATATGGACATGATGATGTTTTGCCAGTAGAAATACACGTTCAATCTGTAAGGATTCAACGATAACATGAGATACCATCTGAAGACTATTGGAATATGATGACTGACGAGTTGGTCGACTTAGATCAAGAAAGGATGTTGGCCCTTGATGCCTCGAGGAGGCAAAAAGATATGGTAGCTAAAGCCTATAATAAAAAGGTAAAAGATAAAGTATTTCATGTTGATGATTTAGTTTGGAAAGTGATATTACCTATGGACAGAAACGATAGAGCCATAGGGAAATGGTCACCTAATTGGGAGGGGTTGTTTAAAATAATCCAAGTTTTTCCAACAACGCATATGAACTTGAAGAATTAGCCCCAGATTGACGCATTCTGAGGGTAAATGGTAAGTATTTGAAGAAATATAAACCCATTCTTCAAGAAATCTCAATTACAACCACGTGAAACGTGTGTCGAACTGAGCTGGAACATAGTAATAACGGAGCCAACATATTAGTCATAGAAAATTATGGAATAAGAATGCCAAAAGATGGTATTACATAAAATTGATTAAGATTCATGTTACAAAATGTATGAAGAATCACAAAATAAGTACATCAAAACGATTACACTAATCAAAAGTTGCAGAATTTTCTTTGGAAGATGCCTAAATCACCTTGGATGCGAACAACAGTATTACCTAGCCCATCAACTTTTATCTTAAGTGTGAGCAACTCCTCTTCGACTCGGGCTATGGAAGTACTGAAAATAAGGGCATCCTTGGTTAACTGGAGCATTTCAGTTTGAGCAGGACTGATAGCTTGATCAAGTTCGTCATCTTGCTTTACAACAAGCTCCAATTCAACATTTAAAGTTTCCAGCTCCTTCGACAAATCGGCGATTCGAATGCGTATTTCAGCAGCTCTTTTCCTTTTGGGATCTTACTCCTGCCGTTTTTGATTAATGTGAGATTTTAGCCCTTCGACCACTGTTTTGGTTTTCTTCACCATTTCCACGTTTCTCCTCACCATCGCTTGTTTTGCTTCGACCAACTGCTCAGCCTCCCGTATCTGAGTAATATTTGTCAGCAAGGGGGAGATAATGTCTTCAAATGCTGCTATCATAAGCTTTGAGAATTCAGATATCCCAATACCCTTTAACTGAGTAATAGCACCCATAAGCTCTGGTCCAAGAGCTGAATCCTCATGCAGCAGATGAGGCAAGTCAGGACTAAAAGCGTAGGTACGGATGGTGTCTGTCAGTTTCTTGACCTTAGCTGCTTCAGGACCTAACTTGTCACCGTAGACCTGGGAGCGGTCAGAGTCTGAAGACGAAATGTACCGACTTACAAAATGGTCCAGTCTTACCAAAGCAGCATTGACATCCATGTCGGCCAAAATATCCTTCGCCCCGGAAGTGCCAGCTAAATCATCCTTCTTCTCACAAAGGTTCTGAACTTGGGATGTAACAGTGACATTTTGAGGAGTCTCCGAACCTTGCAGGGAATTTGAAAGACTGGAGTCAGAGCTAGTCGAACTAAAACCCTCATGCCTGGCAGGACTAGTGACCGAATCAGAGTCACTAAGAGTAGCCAAAACAGTGAGGTCAACAAACTCACCAGCGGCCACGTTGAGGACTTTCCGATGGTGGGTGAGGAAGCTTATGATAGGGGAGTATAGTCTGGTATGCTACGTTGTAGATTAGAAGCTTCAACCTAAAAAGAGAAAGTAGATGTCATCCAGGTATAATTCAATAGTAAAAATACACTAAAGAATACGACAAATACCTGTGGTGGTGAAGTGGGAGTTATTGTTTCAGTTCCCCCAACCGAAGCGGCAGCATCGTCCCCTTCTATTTCCTTGATGTCTTCAGGCGCAATAGTAGGGTCTGGGTGACAATGGTTTTATGTATTATGATATTGTCAGCATTCGAAAGTAAGGCAACGTCGTGACAAGTAGCTAGGGGCACTTTACCTCGCCGTCTAGTAACTAGTGGCTGAATGTCAGCCATTGTCGGCTTTTCCTCGTCATCGTTCTTCACTCCAGGGTCTCCGGCCGCGAGGGCTTTCTTTTTCTTTTTTGTCGCCTTTTCTTCAGGAGAAGACGCGTGCTCTCTTTTATGTTCTTTGGATTTACGGGAGTGGAGAGACTGATCATCAGGTGATGGCTGTAGAAATAAAGAATATATCAAGAGAAATCATAACTTTTCTCAACACATTCTAAATTAAAAGATGCTTACCTTACCTTTCCTACTATGGTGAGACTTTTTGTCCCTCTTGGACTTTTTAGATATGTTGGAGGGAGCAGCCGAATCCGCTGAGTGTTTTCGACTCTGTTGCATGACAGAAGTGTTAGTGGTTTGTAAAATACGGGGTGTCGAAACCTAGACATTTACACTTACAGGAGAATTATTTTTCTTGATAGAAGAAGAAATGGGTTCATCATCAGAAAGAGTGTGAATGGGTGTGAACTGCAAGACATCAAACATAAGAGAGGTGCCGAATAGAAGAAACATGAACACATATGTGAGTAAAACATACCTTTGACTCTGAATGGCCTCCTTTAGTGCTAGTTTTAACAAGTTCGGTCGACGGCCCTTCCTGACTTTCAACAACAACATGTTCTTGCCTGGGAACGACTACCTGTGGCAAAGGTACAGCTAGAAAAAAGCCAAGTCATATAAAACTATGAGTCACATTGTGAAAGGAAATGAAATTTTCTAGAAGTGGTTACCATTGGGAACTACGACAAGCTCTCTCACATATTCAAGGTCGATATGCAGAAAGCCTGGGTAGTCATAAAACCAATGCTTCGTCGGAACCACCCGGTCGGATTTCTTTTTGTAAGCATTTTGAATATTCGACCAAGAGCTATACCACCAATTTGGGATAGGTGGTCGAAAAGCCAAGGCCAACGGGCTAGTCGACAAATTAGGGAATTTGATTTTTCCAAAGTGAAGTGCGTAAAGATATTTGTGTTTCGCGTAACTGGGAATCTTAAGTTGTGGAATCCTCTCAGTTACCTTCTCCTTTAGCTCTTGGGTCGCGTCATGGATGGTTCGACGTAGATTGTTGGGTAAATACACCACCCTGAAAAATTTCTGAAAGGCTTAAATTTCTTTGATGTTGATGGCCTTACATTTCGTCATTTTTCCCTGAAACGTGTTGAAAGCAATAGTCAGTTCGTCCATTTTGCTAGCAGCATCATTGACAAAAGTAACGAAATAAGATTGCCACCTAGTGTCAAACTCGTGGGTACAATGAAATGCTGGTTTAAATGGGACAAACGTGAGTTTGGCTCGTTGAGCCCAAAAAGTGTCAACATACTCCCTGATCACTTCCCAGTTTCGATCATCCAAGTGTCATACCCAAAAATTTGCCCTTCATCTTCTCAAGACATTCCATACATCCATACTCAAGGATTCCTCAAAAGTTGATCAAACAAACCCTCTCCTAGACAATCCACCCAAACTAGGGTTTGGCAATTCTCAGATCCAGATGGACTTCCAACATCTCCTATGGTCTTCATGCCTCCTCATATGCTTCAAAGGTTCTCCATGTCAAGTTTCAAGCCTCAGAAGTCAAATTTCCTCAGACAATTGCTCAGATAGTTGAAAATCAGTTGTATTGGACAAAAAGTCAACTGTGGTCAACATACAGTCAAACTTCCTGATTTTTGGTCAACATCCTCATTTTGAAGTTACATTCATTATTTGATCAAGAGTTGATCATGATTCATCAAGAAAACTCAAGATTTGCTCAAAAGTCAAACTTTCAAAATTAGGGTTTCTTAGTGAAAAGTCAACCAAACTTTGACTGGGCATAACTTCTTCATACTTTCTCAGAAATTTTTCCACCACCTCTTAATTTAAAGGAAATTCAATTCTCTACAACTTCATGTCTCACAAGAATGTTCAAAAAATGCTTCATGTGGAAGATATGGATCAAAACATTACAGGTCCTTTTCAAAGTCAACAAAAAGTCAACATTTTGTTTTGAAGATATATTGAGCATGGAAACTCCAATTGAGATGAAACCAAAGAGGTTGGTTAGAGGACTCCTAGAGATTTCTAAAAAGTCCAAGAACACTCAAAAATATGGAAAATTGAGCAAGATACACTATTCAGAAGTTGGGCATTTTTGAACAATTGCACAACAGGAGATATTGGTCAAAATGCAAAATTTTCCAAATGGGCCTATAATCTTATGATCCAAACTTGTTCATGATGTTATTTGTGACCCATTGATGCTTATTATGACAATTTTCTATTTTATTAATTTATTTTTGGATTTAAAACCATTTAATTCAAAATTAAATTATATAAAATATGAAAATAAGATATATTTCCAAAAGGAGTGATTTTATATCAAACTTGAGGTCCAAGGAAGCCCATGATACATGCCAATTTCGTGCTTGCTCTCATTAGAGAAAATCAATTTTTCCAAAATTTGATTTTATTTGAAAATTATTCAATGCACATTCAAAACCAAATCTTTTTCTTCTTTTTCTCTCTAATTCACTCTATAAATAGCCATCAAGCTGTATCACAAGCCACACAAAACCCTAGCCGTTACACCAACCCTCACTTTGCCAAATTTTTTCAAGAATTGTCAAAAATCGAAATCCATTCTCCAGCCAGTTTCAAGGTGTTTTGAGCATTCCATCTTGTTCCTTGACATCCCCGCAAGCAAAATCAACTCTTACTTGAAGCCAAACCATCCAGAATCGTGCCCAATACATTGCTCCGATTTGGTAAACTTTCAAAATTCGAATTTCATTTTTCATGCATTTTTAATGTTGTTTGGTGTGTTTGTATCGATTCAGGGTGATTGTTAGGTCATGTTTGAACCCTCACATGCAAGCTTGAACGTCCAGAAACCATAGTGCCATGATTAGGGCTTCACGAGCTGTTTGAATCGAACTAGCTTGTACGAGCGTTTTTAGGGCAAACTAATGGTGCCATTGAGATCGCAGCCCTCGATTTAGGGGGGTAGGGTACCTCTTGTTCTTTTATTTTGCGTACTTTTTCAGGTTTGGAGATTGAGGCTGCCGGAGAAGACGACCGGAGCTAGGGCCCGCGTCGTGACTTTGTTGACCGGCGAGGAGATTGCGTGGCGTTTCTGACTTCTCTGATTCGTCCATCCATAAGCCATGGGGTCCACGCATGTGTTAGCTGAAGATTTTGATATCTTGTGATTCGAAGAAGGATCATGGAGCTCGAGATGAGATGGTGTTAAAGTATTCAGGTGAACTTAGTGAATGTCATAATTTGGAAAGAAAAGAATTAGTCCTTCGAATGGATGTACTGAGTTTCGGAGTGTCGAACGGAAATAATGGTGATATGTGTAAAACAAGCTTCGATCGGGCAATAGAAGTGTATCAGAGGAAATGGGTTCGAAATCGAAGTGAGTGATACATTTGAAATTCAAAACGCAAGCGGGATAAAAGGGAGTTGAAACGCGCGCTGAAGAAGCGGTTCGAGAACGTGGAAGCAAGAGAAGCATGGTGTGTTGCATGTTCTAAACGTGGCAAGATCTTATGGGTCAGACCGTTATGGTCGAATTAGTATAAATAGGAGTCTTAATGTTAGGATTTCGTGTCATATCTATTGTACTAAAATTCATCACATTCAAAATACCACATGGCTAGGGAAACGAATGCACGAATGATGTATGTATGATCGCACCAAAGCTTTATTATTCAACAATGCATCTTTATCCTTCCAGTCTAACTTTATTTTGCATCAATGTCTTTTAAGTTTCTTTACTTTCAAAGTCATTTCATTTAAATGTTTTTTGTACCATCGCTGAAGTTCTTTATTTTTCCAAAAACTTTTACATTAAAGCTGTTATTTCCCAGAAAGCTTTTATACATTTGTTTACATTCATTTTTACGTTTGTGATTACTTTGAAAATCTTTTACACTTTTAGAGTTTATTTGAATATTGCTGCATTTATATACTTTCTTCCCTTTTCGAATTTGAATGTTCTTGTTTGTTCGAACCAAATATACATTATTTACTTGATCATATCACTAAGTAATCGAGACGTACTTGAACCTATACAAAATATCCAAAAACAAGTCTCAAATATGGATCTTTATCTTAAGTTCATACCAACGGTCGATACCCCATAGGATCAATCTAGTCGATCCAGTTACGAGAGGATTGAATAACATAACAGATTATAACGCTTATTCAATAGTTTGGAAGACTAGCGGTTGTTTCACCAGAAATCACTGTGAACAAAATGGCATGCCCAGTGGGACAGAGTTTGGCCGTTATAAATTAAGAAAATTATAACCATAATTATTATAAAAAATTCTTTCTGAGTAAACAAAGTTCATTGGTATATTAACCTTAGGAGTGGTAGAATAACTAATAGTAACCAACCTTTACCCAGAAGAAATCGAAATAATAGAATGTCTAATCCAAATAATCAACAAGGGGAACAAAATGCCCCACATGGAATGGCACTAATGCGTTCAGTTCGATCGCAACGCCCAAAGGCGATCCCTTCGAATGCACGGTCGGGCATCTTCGACTAGTAATATAGCCACGAATGGAACAAGTGGCATGTCAACAAACAATTCGATCTTGGGCAATACAGAACCACGGTTACCCTGGGGATCCGCCCCACAACCAGGACACAAGCCCATTTCGCCACCCTCTACAAACTGCACCACCGTTTCGAGGGTAATAGACCCAAACCCTTCTTATGGGATGCCAACATCTTTTATGCCAGCTTGCAAACTTCGACGTCAAATGCATCACCCCAATTAGGATCGGATCCGGGTTAATCAATTTCCTACGATAACCAAGGTCTGGGGGTTATAGCGCTTACCCACCTTAACCAAGTAAAACCAAATGGCTTTTAGGCAATTGATGGATGATAGTAACCATAACATGATAGAGTGTTAGCAAACTATGCAAGAAATCTTTGCCCCAATAGTTCGAACGCGGATCGTGACGAATAGAGAAAATGCGATAATATGAGTCGAATATCGATTTCTTTGCTCGCCAGAGGCGAGATGTAACGGAGCTATGGTTGAGGAACGCACCTATCATCGAACAAGCCATTGACCCACCCTATAGGCCGGCTAGAGAAGAATTCGACACGAGGAGAAAGGAAGAGGAAGTGCCCCTGATTCGAGAAGAACCACTCGTGGGAGTTGTAGAACCAGGCGCAGGATCGAAGATATGATGCTCGTTGATTCGAGAGGAACCACAGGGAGTTGGGGAACCAGGGCCGGCTCGAGGCAAGAGGCCCCAGCTTCGAGAAGAACAACCTAGAGGAGTAGTTATGGTAGGTAGAAACCAAGATCGATGCGGTGGTCCATAGAATTCAAATGATAATATCTTTAAAATAACCAACCACCATGATAGAGAGAATAATGGCCCAAAACGGTATTCTACAGGATTAGAGGCCAAATTATGCTTCTCCCATAGCAGATTATGTGATGCATACGGACTTACCAAGGGACACAAGATCCCTAAATTTACAAAGTTCACTGGAGATACTAACGAATCAACAACACATAGCCAGTATCTCACCAAGCGGAGACATAGCCAATAATGAGAACCTTAGGATTAAGTATTTCCGAGTTCCCCACGAAAATGCTTTCACCGGTTCACCACATTACCACCACGGATCCATAGATACTTGGACCCTTTTAGAAAGATTGTTCCATGAACAATTCTACATGGGACAATCCAAGATAAGTCTGAAGGAACTAGCTAGTGTTAAGAGGAAGTTTCCGAACCTATAGACGAATACTTGAATAGGTTCAGACTATTGAAATCCAGATGTTTCACAGTAGTCCCCGAACATGAATTAGTCGAAATGGCCGCTGGTGACCTTGACTACTCGATTCGAAAGAAATTAGATACGCAATACTTGAGAGATATGGCTCAACAGATAGGGTTCGACAAGTCGAAAGACTAAAGGCCGAGAAGGCCAGGGCTTTCAAAAGTAATAAGAAAGAAAGAATTTCCTATGTCGAAACCGAGGAAGTCGAAGACTGTCCCGATTTCGAGGAGGTCGAAGTGGACCTAGCAGAGTTAAAACAGGCCCCACCCTATTCTTGTAAACTGTTGGTACCCACAAAAGAGAAAGAAATTGTTGAAAATGAAAAAAACGACAAATTCCCAAAGAAGGTGTACACCTTTGATGTGACAAAGTGTGATGAGATTTTGACCGCTTGTCAAAGATGGTCAACCATGTGCCATCGAATGTTAAAATACCTCCTTTAGATCAAAGAAAGAAAGAGGATTTTATAAATATCATAGTTTCTTAGGCCACAAAACTCACAAAGTGTTTTCTTTTCGGGACTTAATTAGAATGCAATCAAAGAAGGCACTAAAGTTTGCTGATAAGCCAAAGATGAAGGTAGACGAGGATCCTCGGATATTGCGACACCAACTACTCCGAGCCTCGCGGGCATGGGAGAAATAAATAGTGAAACAGACCAAGGGGTCAATACATCAAGGATGAAAACACCGAGAGGAGAGTTGGGAACTGATCGGAGTTAATAATGGAGTCATCAAGACATCCACCAACAACCGAGGCTTCGAGCCAGTAAGAGCCATTGGTTTCAAGGACATCCAAGCACGAGGCAGTGAGAGTCGTGATGTAAATTGGTGCAAAGCATCAAGGTCCGAGGCGCCAATTAGAAAAGGTCTAAATTAAGCAACTTTCCCCGAGAAGAGATCCGGATACTTTGGGAGAACCCAATGGAAGATTCACTATCTAAAATATTCACACGAGTGCAAAATCCCAATCGAAGCCATCAAACCATCGTTGAGATGAAGATACAAAAGATGGAGAGGTAGAAGGACACAAGCCCAAGAAGGAAGTTTGGGACACTCTGGGGAGCCTAGTGGCAAATCGACTACCGGTGAAATACTGCCTGCAGAGTTCGAATACAACTCAAAGACATCGAATCCAGTTGGGAGATGATGAAAAGATGGAGAGGTAGATTAATATGGTGGACATGGAGAAACCTTGTTCCGAGATGCAAGAAATGGAGAAATATCTTGAGAAGGAAAAATACAAAATGGAGGAAGGATATGCAGCAGATACCGCTTTAAAAATTACATGGTGTGCCACAAAGGAAACGCCGAGATGATGTTTTGCCCCAGATGCAAAGATCATCTGCAACGAGGATTGTCTTGAGTTCGGAAGGAGCCAAAGGCTCGAATCAAGCGCCAATCGCGCCAAGACAATCAATTGTTTAGATGCTATCATCGACCGGAGAGTGTGTTGGAATTTAGTACGCTGCCATAAAGGGGCAAACGGTGTTTGATTTGCCCAAGGTGTTCAAAGAAGATATGACCAAAACATGGCAGGGGCATTCGAAACCATTCCTTCGCGCCATGTTGGAATCACAGAGATGGGTCAAGAGTCAGCCCTCCACCGGCAATCATAATCAAAGAAAGCCCGATAGTCCTTACCCCAAAGGTGCTCAAGAGTAACATTCGTAATCCTCGGAAGTACCAACCGAGATGGCTGCACGTCAAAACCAATAAGGGAAAGATAATTGGAAAAGCAATGAGCTAAATGCGTCACGCCATGGTGTCGTGAGACAATTCAACAACAAAAGAAAAGAAGAGTTGAGGTTGAAAACTACAAAGGGAAGAATCCCATGTCAAGATCCCGTATGCAAGGCAACAACGTGTTCGAAAGGTGAGAAGGAAATGCTGGCGATTGAAGAGGTAGTTTCACCAAAGAAGAAAGAGATGTCCAAAGAATAACAAACCAATAACAAGCAAGCAGCCCGAAACAAACCTCCGAACAAGAGGAGACTTTGCGACAAACCGGATGAATCAAAAGAATATACCTGGGCGGAGGAAGATGAGGATGCCGACGATAACTCGAATCGAAGGAGAATCCTCACCAACCTAAATCGCAACGTAGTGTTCAGACTACCTTCCGAATGCAAGAAACCCAAATCAAGAATGGAAGAGGATGATACCATTGATATGTGAAACAACCCGCTGAACATCATCCGATAATCTAGATCAATGAAGTCGCCATCGAACGCATCTCAAAAGGAGAAAGGCAAACGCATCGCGAAAACCTAAAAGGATAAGGCACGGTCTTGCGACCGAGAGATAGGTAAGGGAATCTATTACGCGAAGGGAAGGTATTAGCACCTACACGCCCGTAGTACTCACGGTATCCACTTCTACTTTCTATCTAATGGTGTGTTTAAATCTATTTATCGTTTAAATGCTAAATATGCATGCAAAAGAAAAGAGAAAATAAGAAACCACGGGAAAAGAAGGAAATATTACAAAGTTCGCCGATCGAGCCCCGTGACAAGATGCCTCACGTATTCTGTGTGCAATGGGAAAGTCGAGCTACCGTAGTTCGCTCACTTGTTTTGGTGTGTTTTGTGTTTTTACTTATAAAAAGGTTTTAAACACAAAAGAAAGAGAGCGAAAGGCGAAAGAGTGTTGGTTGGTTGTTTTACCTTGAGAAAGGAGTTTAAACCATTATTAAGTGTTTTGTTTTTGAAAGGAAAAGCAAGTTTTAGTTTTAATTACATGTAAAGATGCAAAAAAGAACTAGCAAAACAAAAGGAAACTAACTAGTACTAGCCCTAATGTTGTCATGCAAAGATTGGACTTATGGTAGAGGATGTAAGGGAATCTCTACCTATGTCAACATGCAAAGGATGTAGATCCTAATGTCTAGGCTCGAGAATCTATCCTAACCGAGCAGCCCTACGGGAAAGCTATCCTATATCCGTCTTGGTTGTGGAACCAATGGATGCAAGGGGATGAAGCAAGCAAGTGCTTTGGCAAAAGCACACAAACAATGCAATGCAAACAAACAAATGACACACAAGCGCAGGAAAAGGAGGAAGTCCCATAGCCCGACAAGAACGAAATACCGTGAGTCAACCGAGCCGACACATCCAATCCTCTTGAAGAGCAAATGATGCGAGTTCAGCAAAGAAATGCGAACCTGTAGAAAGGAGAGTCGAATAGGAACTCTTGCCACTTTTATTGTTGACTCGATAAAAGAAGCAACACGATTCACGTATCGAAATGACACGGACTAGAACTGCAAGGGGTTCGTCGACCCCGCCTCCGCTGCCCATATATCAATGACTCGATGACATGAAATATAAAAAGCGGGACTTTGCTTAGTGGTACCACGTCAGGCGTCCTAACCACTGACCTATGCAAGCACAAAATGTAAACACTTATCGAAAGCTACCTCCCTATGCAGGATGGAG
This sequence comes from Vicia sativa, assembly GCA_021764765.1. Taxonomy (NCBI): domain Eukaryota; kingdom Viridiplantae; phylum Streptophyta; class Magnoliopsida; order Fabales; family Fabaceae; genus Vicia; species Vicia sativa. The sequence continues at coordinate 191,674,524 of CM038794.1, forward strand.
GATTTAAAACAAACCACACAATTAGCATACGTAATTGCCTAAACGGGTCTTTAAATAAACCAGGGTTCCTGAACATGCTCCAACCACGGAAGCCCTTCATGCATCTCTATTCCTACTTCTCATGGCAGAAAGTCAGAAGCCCTACTTCTCATGATATCAGGAAAAGTCAGAAGAGAATGCAATAAACAAGGTAGCAAGTACCGAACGGATATAGAATCAAGCACGCAAGCTAAATAATCCTAATACTTCAAGCACGCATGCAACAAAAGTAAACGTGAGAATTGCTCAAAGCATCAATACAAGCGGAATACGTGTCGATACGCATCCGAAGCGACAATGCCTGCAAGAACGGGATAATACAAGCAAAACAAGATAGGAATAGTGCACACGTGGGTGTACAAACTCAACCAAAACCTGCAAGAGAAATTAGATGGATATGCATGGAATGCAAATCGAGCGATAAAACCAATAATCATATCAAGGTAATGAATGAACATGCGAGGAATGCAAATCGAATCGATAAAACCAATGTTCAAATACAAAGTCCTTGATGAATGAACATGCGAGGAATGCAAATCGAATCGATAAAACCAATAATCATATCAAGGTGATGAATGAACATGCAAGGAATGCAAATCGAAGTGATAATTCCAATATTCAAATACATGTGAAAATGCATGATGAGGAATGCAAATCGGATCGATAATTCCAATATTCAAATACATGTGAAAATGCATGAACATGTGAGGAATGCAAATCGAAATGATAATTTCAATATTCAAATACATGAAAATGCATGAACATGTGAGGAATGCAAATCGAAATCGATAAAACCAATGTTCAAATACATGTGAAAATGCATGAACATGTGAGGAATGAATCGGATCGATAATTCCAATATTCAAATACATGTGAAAATGCATGAACATGTGAGGAATGCAAATCGAAATGATAATTCCAATATTCAAATACATGTGAAAATGCATGAACATGTGAGGAATGCAAATCGAAATGATAATTCCAATATTCAAATACATGTGAAAATGCATGAACATGTGAGGAATGCAAATCGGATCGATAATTCCAATATTCAAATACATGTGAAAATGCATGAACATGTGAGGAATGCAAATCGAAATGATAATTCCAATATTCATGTAAATGTATTATTTAGAAATGAATTAGAATTAATAAAAGATGTTAATAAAAAATATTAAAAAATGTCAATAATATTCTAATATCCTAAAATGTCAGCATATGTTTTCTATGTATTTTTTATGTGTCGAAATAATCGAAATCGGGAGCTAAATCGAAATTGCACTAAAGTTGTAACACATGAGAGCAGGGGGGTGCAAAGCAGATTCTGTAAAATGAACTAAACTGTGTTGTACTTGCGCTGGGCCCAGAATAAGGGGGTATGGGATAGAATTTCTTAAGTCCAGTCTGTTTTTGTACTAAGCCCAATCGCGTTTTTTTGTTAAGTCCAGTTTCCTTTTTTTTTACTAAGTCCAAATGTTTTTGTTATTTTCTTATATAATCAGATTTTTTATATAATGCTGTCACGTTTTTATGTGTCATGTAACCTGATATCAACTGGTCAAATTAACTTAAAGCTATTTTCAGATTTTGTTTTTTTATAACAAAATAGCATGCCACGTGTCGTGATCTGGGCGGCTAGTATGGAGAAACACATGATCCAATGGTGTTGCGACACACATAGGGCAAACGGCAAACAGAAAACGCATGGCAGGGAGGAGACTCGCCGGAAACTCCACTTCCGATCGTCTTCCTCGGGCACACTTCGCCGGCAACGAGAGTCATAACGACCACAAAAAAAACGAGGTTCTTATTCGAAATTTTGCAGAGAATACGGATCTAGTATCAATTTTCACATATCGCGCGCACAGCCTCACCACAACTCGGTCGAAGTTACGACATAACGTAAGCAAACGATGTAAATCTGGATAAACACCCTATATTTTCCATTAATCTAATGCACACCACAATTCATGCTAATGAAACGTTCACTGCGAATGTAAATGAATGGAGGAACCTTACCAAACGGAGATCGTCCGTTGCGCCTTGATCTTGATTCAAATCCCGAAAACTCTGTGATAATAATGGAAGATATCTCCTGACCCTCCGATCTCGTTCGCCTCCCCAGAACGCTTGTCGTGGCCTGTGACAAAGAACTTCTGAAATAATGCTGAACTGAAGAAGAAATCGCAAGGTGAGGATTTTGAGAAATCGTTGAAGAAGAGATTGACAGAATTTTCTCACCCGAAATCAGAGAGGTGAACGATTCAGTGAACTCCACATTGCCGCTGACATATATTACACGCTTCAAACGATTCGAACCTTGATCAAGATATTGATCGATTGCCTTACACTACTGCGATCACAATGCTAAAGCAAACTTAAAGAATTACAAAAGAATCGGGCATTCTTGATGGAGAGAAATTCTGTTGTGTACGTGATGGCCAAAAAATGGAGAGTGTCAGAGTCGGTTATGGAGGAAGAGTAGTGGAGGAGAAAACAGAATGGAAGAGTGACGAATTCTGTTATTTTGTTTTGAAGATTGTTACGGTTACGGTGGCGAGAAGAAGGAGAGCGATGAGAGTATGGGAAGAAGAATGAGCATTCTGTTACAGGTTGTTAGCATGAAGGTAGCTGTCGAAAAGAATGAAGGAAGGTGAGGGATGAGAGGAAGGTTGAAGGCGCGAGAGAGAAAATGTGATGATGATAATGGTTATGGCAGTGAAGCAGGCCAATGAAGAGGAGAAAGAGAATAGAAAAATGTTTAGTGTTTGCGTGAGAGAACGAGCAGCGGTTCCCAGAAAAGAGAATGGGTTTTTTTTGTTATATTCATGAATGGATTATGCAGAGAGGGAAGAGAGTTTGTGGTGTTCTGTTAGCCTTCTATTATGGAGTTTGTTAGAAACAGAGAAAAAATGGAGAGAAGAGTGGTGTTTGAATTTTTGTTGTAACAAAATACTGTGTGAAAAAAAAAAAATCAGAAGAAAATAATGGTGATGATGTTATATATTTTTGCTTTAATGGTGAAGGTTGTTGTAAAAAAAAAGTTGTTAGAGAATGGTGGTGAGATTTTTGTATGGAAGAAAAAGAAAGCCTTCAAGCAGAACGTACCAGTGAGATCCGTCCATGCTACAGATTGCTCTCTTGGTTGCTTAAGAATTTTCAAATCTGTATTCTCGTGGCTCACTTCATGGAATTATAACTCGGAATGCATGCATTTCGATACCAAATCGAAACATAAAAGTTGTAGAGTATACTCCGTGAACAATTTCCGTGTTCGGAGTTTTTCGAATCGAGACCTGTAGCATGCTTAAAATTGATCCCGAAGATTAGAAATCATAGTTGACTAACGGCGATAACGGCAACAGTTTACCGAGTGTTTTTCTCCATGACTTTGAGGTCTTAAAACTCCTTCAATATTCGGCCAAATGGCGCAAATTCGGAGTCGTTGGAAAGAAGGCATGTAGTAGAGTAACTTTGATGTTGAGTGCCCGACGAAAAAATGATCACAAGCCCGCCGTAATTAGCTTCGAAGTCATGCCGACACAAACTGACTGCATGTTTGAAAAATTTCTCTAAGTGTCAAGTTTTAAATTAACCCATGTACACCACTTTAAAGATCCGTAATTCTCTCGATACTGATCAAACGATAAAAATCTGGTACCGTTGGAAAGAATACGTAATATAACAACTTTGTAGTTCGACAAAATTCCGAACGAGGCCTTAATCTTGGAGAAAAAGTGTTTGAAAATTGCCACGAGTGTTCGATGAAATGCATGGCTGGCTGGGCAAGTATTGGTGCATGTCATGCGGAAATTTTCCAACTTCAAGTTACCACTTACGGCGACTCGTATCTCCCAGCTCCGATGTCCGAAACGAAAAGTTTCTAAACGGAACTTGTAGAGGACACGGCAAACTTCATCTTTCGTGTTCGGAATTTCTTCATGCGGCGATCGGATCAACGAGGAAACAGCTCTGAACATGCGTACGCCAACTGCTCGATGAAATGCGTCTTGACCATTGCAAAAAATTGCATGTGCTGTCTTGCATTTTAGCAACTTCGAGCTGTCACTTACGGTGTTCCGTATCTTCCAGCTCGGACGTCCGAAACGAAAAAGTTTCTAAACGGAACTTGTAGATAGAATTATGAACTCAAACTTTTGTGTTCGGAATTTCTTCGTGCGGCGACCGAATCATTGACGAAAACAGCCCTGAACACGCGCACAAAAAACACTCGAATTTAGCAAACATAATGAGTCCTTATTTTCTGAGCTTTATAACTTCCGATCCGAGTCCCGAATGAATTCGACTCCTTCAACAAAGTTTTACATTGCCGTGAGATGAACAACTTTCCAGTTGAGCATTTTCTGATTCGGAGCCACGAACTATGATAAAATCGACCCTGAAGCTGTCAGTAAAAGCATAGAAACAAACACTTCAAATTTTTTCTAAGTGTTGAAAATTGAAGAATGATGAATCGTAACTTCCGAGCTTCGTAATTTTTCATCCGTTTCCCGAATGGATTCGATTTCTTCAGCAAGGTTTTAGATTGCCGAAATGAACAACTTTGATGTTTAACTTGATTCGAATCGACGCCTCGAAACACGTGTAAATTGCCTCCAAGTCGAGCGCTTGAACACTTTAAACACTTAAAATTTTACTAAGTGTAAAACTTCAAAGTTATGAACTTCAAATTTCATTTGTATAACTCGAATTCGCATTTGAAAAATCTTCACAAAGGACAAAGTCGGAGTACGAATCCGCCTCTTTCCAACGACTATCAATTCACAAATTTCGACCACAAAGTGTGAGATACGGATGTGACAACATGGCTCGTGGAACAAAGTACCTTAAACTTAGAAAAAATTTCTAAGTCCAAAATTACTTAAAATGCAAGAAACCTCGTTTTCACCCGATTCTTCCGATTTTTCTCAGCAAATGATCGCATTTTCTCAAATGTCGACTTTTGACTGAATTTTGATCAAAAACTCCACTCAGTCAAACTTTGACTTTTGTTGACTTTCCGATACACGCTCAAATATCATTTTATCTGTTCGTTCTTGATTTTCTGATAAATCGCGTAGATCGATAAGCCAAATACCAATGCTTCACAACTCACGGAAGGCCATAGAATCAGTTCGGGTTCAAATATCCGACCACAACACATCAGAAGCTTGAAATCGAATCAAGATCCACCGATGAGCGATCAGTACCAAAACTTGCAAGATAATAATCGAAGCTTCGGACACGCTGCGTATTGAAATGACCCAATTGAGAACCTCAAATATTCAACTTTTGAGAAACAAACCTCTTCTTCAGAATTGTACAGATTCATACGATTGGAAAATCTCGAACCCATGATCAATGCATGAATGATATGTATGTGATGCACCTATTACTTAAGTGTTAGCCAATTATTTATAAAAAAATGGAGAGGGTAAATTTTGGGGTACAACAGCTGCCCCTATTCAATCATCCTCTAGCTTAGGAGCGAGATTGGCGTCTGCCTTTCGAGCGACAAGGTATGAGGTGATTGAATACCAAACGGACCCGTAAATTTACACTCAATCCCGTAATGCATCAAGAAATAGGTGTGGACATTCCAAAATTCTAAGGAACCTCACTGGAGAAAAGGAGCATGTTGTGCCAGAGCTTAACTGGGCCACAACCAAAGAAAGCACAGAATAAATGTTGAACTCTATGAAGGCAGGTACAAGTGCTAACCTGACCCAAGAAGAATTGGCCTCTACCCAATTCAATCCGCAATGTCAGGAGAACCGACATGCAAGCGAAGCAAAGACTGACACCGACTAGACTACCACATTACGCCGTGAATAACCGGACGGGTTAGTGATGCAAAGGCTAGAAAGTGCCGAGTAGGCTTTATCGACTCGTAACGCTACACTGAGAGGGAGACAAAGTGGTATTTGTTCCCAAAAGACACACGTATAAATGTCAACTCGTGAAGGCGGGTACAAGTGCTAACCTAAGAAGAATTACTACCCAATTCAATCCGCAATATCGGGAGAGATGACACGTAGCGGAAGCAAAGACTTGATACACGACTAGACACCACATTACTGTGGAATAACCGGACGGGTTAGTGATGCAAAGGCTAGAAAGTGCCGAGTAGGTTTTTATCGATGACAAAAACAGTATTCTTGTTCTCGAAAGACCCACAATGCCGGATGATCGGCAAGTGGAAATAAAGACTAGATACACCAAGTAGACTAACCACATGGCCGACAACTCGCGGGTTTGTGATGCAAAGACTAAAGGTGCCGATTAGGCTTTATCGATGACAAAAACAAGAGTATTCTTGTTCTAAAGACCCACAATGCCGGATAATCGACATGCAAGTGGAAATAAAGACTAGATACACCAAGTAGACTAACCACATTTACGCCGACAACTCATGGTGTGATGCAAAGACTAAAGGTGCCGATTAGGCTTTATCACCGAACGCTGTACTCGAGGAGGAAAGAGCAAGTGTGTGGCTTGCTGAAGTGAAGACGTGTTGTACAGTGGCAATGGCGCTTCAACACTAATCGTAAGAAGAATTGACATATTACTGAAGAAACCAGGGACAACGGATTCCAAAAGAAACTTGACATTCATTGGGATGAAAATGCATTTATGGCCTCGAATCCTGAGATGTATGACTTTTAGGAGATTATGTCAATGTAATGATGCATGCAAGACATATATAAAATGAATGAAATAAGAACTCAGGGATTAGAGCATCGAGGAATGCCAAAAAATCTCTCAAGACAACCGAATCTTGCTTGATGAGCCATTGAGGAAATGATGCCAGAAACCCCGTCACCAGATGAGGTCCTTGGAGAAATAGAATATACGCCCTAGAAAAGATCTTCACCGCTACCCATCTCGACTTAGCTGGGGGAGACAAAGATATGTCAATTGCGGGGATGTCAAGAGATGAGAACCTCCGGGAGGATCATCTGTGAATAATTCATTGGGGAATCAAACGCCGATCAACAATCCAGATAACACCTCCATAGGGAATATCGGGATACAAACACACTTGCGACTTGGAGAACATCCACTAGGGACTTTCACGAGACAATATGTCAACCCTGCACGGAATTGGTACCATGTTCATAATAAGGATTTGTCGATAACAACATCCGCTAGGGAGATTCACCAAATATGGTATCTCGACGACAAACACTACATCCGATTCTTTTAAGTTTCACCGGGGTTTTCGTCCATGCCACGAAAACGAGATAATCGAATCTCATTGGAGGATGGCGTGAGGGCACCAGATCGTGAGATACCGATAATGGAAGAAAAATCCATAAGAGGGAGCATCGTCAAGGACGAACTCGTGGAAAAGGACACCATGAGGATGAACTTGTAGGAAAAGAAGAAGAGGACGTCGACGAAGACGAACTGCGTAAGAAAGAACAAGACAAATATGTGAAAACGAACTAATAAGGAAAGAGAACGTCGAGTGTAGACGAACTCGCAAGGAAAGAACATCCAGAAGATGAACTTAAAGAAAGAGAACGCTAGTTAAGACGAACTTCGGGAAGGACATCTCGTGTGAAGATGAACTTGCAGGGGAAGAGAACGTCTAGTTAAGACGAACTTGCGGGAAGGAACATCCGCAGAAGATGAACTTGCAAAGGAAAAGAGAACGCCGAGTGTAGACGAACTCACGAGGAAAGAACATCCGAGAAGATGAACTTGCAAAGGAAAGAGAACGTCGAGTGTAGACAAACTCATGAGGAAAGAACATCTCGAGAAGATGAACTTGCAAAGGGAAAGAGAACGTCTAGTTAAGACGAACTTGCGGGGAAGGACATCTGTGTGAAGATGAACTTGCAAAAGGAAAGAGAACGTCTAGTTAAGACGAACTTGAGGGGAAGGACATCTGTGTGAGGATGAACTTGCAAAAGGGAAGAGAATGTCTAGCGAAGACGAACTGCATTTAACTTTACCAAGATGATGACATCAAGGAAGTGTCTCGCAAGAACTATAATATCCCTCGGCCAAAGGCGGGGTATAATTCAAGAGTATCAAACATTTGGATTACCACACACCAGTAGGATACCCAAAGGTCCGGAAAGGTAATGCAAACGGTAAGATAACCGATTTTGCACAAACGAAGAGCATACTCATTGCGAAAAATAAAAGACAACAAGTAAAAGCTTGAATCAAGAAGAACAAATCATCCCAAACTTCTAAAGACCCAATTTGGAGACCGTTCGTATAGCAATGGACTCAATGGAGAGGACCCTATATTGAAGAGTATTCTTCAAGATATAGGAATTTCAATCAAATGAGTACATCCGCAATCACACCCATACGCTTTCGAACCCCGAGTGAAACATGAATAACACTGCCCTGAAAGGATTGGCCAACCCTGACAAAGTTGCCCAGTTTTAATGCCCTAAGGATATAATACCATTTTGAATGCCCCATTAAGATGATTCTTTGAAAGGCCTTTCAATCAAGGTATTCATCGATGCTCATTATGCAAGCTAATCGATGTTTTAGCAATCATATGCAAAGAATGTTTTATCCTAAAATGATAACTAATGCAAACTCAAAACAAAAGCTTTTGAAAAGATGTCAACATCATTTTTGTGTAAAGATAACAAAAGATCGTGATACCAACTCTGGTGTTAGAACCTCCCAGGTCTGGATACCGCTCTCATCACAACTAGCTTTCAAATTAACTCTGTCAGCTTAGGACTTTTAAGGGTAGAATGTACCGTTCACGGTTTTTAAAGAAAGATTTTAGGCTCAAAATATTTGGTGCCCACCCCTTCATGATACTCCGAACCTAAACCAAAGTAACTTGATGCGAGCAATCATCTCTCACAAGAGGAAGTTGTTGAAACCATTGTTGTTTCTTGGTGGTGCCACTTTAACTTTGTTAAGGACGATTGACACGACAATACCTCACCCTTCGCTTTAGTGTCAATTAACCCACTTTGTTCTTTATTGAGGATGTTCTGATTATCTTTACGGTTGCCAATTTGCTTTTAACATTTTCTTTTTATTTTATAGCGACTTATTTCCAAGTTCGACTTAGCGGGCTTTTTCTTTGTTTTTTTTTTTTTTTTTGAACCGTTGATCTTAATCGCTTTTGATTTGCTAGAGGTGATTGTGGCGATCTGGTGCTTTGCAGATAAGGAGTTCCTGCTAGTATTGTCCTCCTTTGATGCACATTGTCGACAATTGAAACTTGACCATAGTCAACCAAGGATAACCATTGTCATATCCTTTGAAATATATCTTGATGAGTTTCGAGCGCCAATCGATTAATCAACACTACCTACCCCGTTTTTAAATGCGTTTTTCCGAACAAGAAACTCCTACTAAGGCTCAAAGGTCAATGAGGTCTAACTCCTTATATCTCCTGTTTGAGGATTTGAAACAAGGCTCAGCATCGTCATGGGTTTTTATTTGAAAGCAATACCGTTGAAATTCTTGGTATATTTTCGCCATCCCTACAGAGGTTTTGCTTTATTAACAAGAGTTGAATATCAAGAGCGCTTAAAAACAATTAAAGTGTATACAAATGGATTAGTTCAAGACAAACATATTAATGCATTATGATAATCATTCAAGATGAAATGTTCTCATACAAGCATGTACTAAACAAACAAGAAAGATTACAAATAAGAATGCAAATGAATCTTGAAATCGCTGAGAGACTTGACTTGTTGCTTTTGATGATGCATTTTGAAGTCTTGACATTTATTAACTAGCGAGGACCCCATGACCATCCGTGTGAACCATAGCTTTTGCCTCAATCGATCTTGTACCTTGCACTTGAATGCATGGCAATCTTCAATGTTGTGTCCAACGGCACTAATGGAATGCGCAAACGGAATTAGTATCATAGCTATTCGGACGCTTGTCGAGGAGGAGATGGAAACATGGCCTGAACTATCAATTTGAGCTCAGCAACGTGTCAACATCTCAAAGATAAGACATTGGGACGACACAAATCTTCTAAGAGCACTGTTTTCCGCTTTTGATTCTTCGATGAAGCGCTTGATGAGCCGTGGATGAGCGGTCGATTATCCCTCTCGACGACAAACTCGTTTGAGGTATAGCAGCATAACGGTCATGTCAAATATCGGAGCTAAATTGACTTGTATGCTCAACCAGGAAGTAAACCGGATAATCCTTTGTCAAGGAAAACTGAACCTCATTTTAAAGGTCACATACCCTCTGACGACAGGTGCCCAGAATGGAAATCACACCTAGCCATCACATCGTACTCAATAGAACTCCTTTAGGCATGGCAAGAGTTTGAGTTCAACCAACCGAAACTCGAGTAATGAGGAAGCAATCGAGCATATGGCATCTGGAATAGATCGAATTGTCAGAGTGTGGCGACCATGGTCAAGAGCTTTATCTTCTGACCTCTCAACAACCGGATTGATGTAAACGAGGAGACTCGAATACAGGGATGAGTAGATGCATGCCCTTTAGGGCTCAAAGAATTCGTAGTATGAGGAGGAATAGTGACCGTAGGAAAACCGGGTCATCTCCCTTCTCAACACGGTTCCTAAAATTTCCATCACCAAGCCTAGCCGAGTCTTCAACTGTTGGTTCTCTCTCTCAAGTCTTGTATGTCCAGATGAGAAATCCCATCTGTTCTTTCATCTCATCCACGGTTGCTTCATCACCGGTTTCAAACGCAGAATGGCACGGAGGCAAAGTTCACAATTCTGAGTAGAAAATACCAGATTTGAGTAAGAGAAATCCCAAGTTCAAATGCTTGTTATGCACAATGTATGTATATGCATGGTTAATGCATGATGCATGAAATGATTACTTCCAGGATATTCTTGCAATTTGTTATCAAACATCAAATAATAATAGGATAGACAACAATAATTATCAAGACCATTACACAATCGATTGAGAATCAACTGCTCAAGTGCATAGATGAAATAGAGTCATACAAGAGTCCACGATCACAGAGTATTAATACAAACACAATAGTGAGCGAACCCCATCCAACAAGCCTGGAAGTGATTCGTCGAATCAAATAACATTTGCAACTACTTATTTAGGGGCCACTGCGCCTTGAAATGCATGGATCTCGGCTACTAGCTTAGCCACATGAATGTCTCGACCCCTCAACATGGTGTATGCTGCATATTCTCCATCTTTAGCATACACTTAGTCTTCAAATCTTCAACCTCTTTAGAAAGGTTAGTCATCTACTCCCGCCGACTTGGGTCAACTTCAAGTTCTTTCCTTCTCTCAAGGGACTCTTTAGCATTGGATTCTTCCTCATGGAGTCGCTTCTTAAACCCGGATTTCTTCACCATGCTTGGCTTTCAATTTCTCATTAGCTATCTGCATATTCTTCAACTTCTCTTGTACCTGTCAAACTCTTTGATCATCCGATCAAAAGAAGAGGAACTACCACCTGGCTCTCTTGGTTTCGAGTGTTTATAGGTTTTCAAAATTTGTCTTCGCCGATCTCAACAGATAACCTCTTTTATCTTGAAGAGCAAATGCTAGGTCCATGGCTCGAGCTTGTAAATCGTTCCTTCAAAGCTGAATTCTCCGATTGGAGCTGTTTGTAAACCTCAATACGCAGAAACCGGGAGGAGATTACGGATGAAGAATAGAAGTAGCAAAATCAGTACTGACTTTCAACCAAGGAACCAGTCGAGAATACAAAGGTGCTTCCCTTTGTACGAAGCCGAATCTGGAGACCCGATCTTTTAGCCAATCTGTGAATCAAACGCATAATTTTTGGCCAAAGAAAACCGTGTCTTTTGTGAACCGAGCCATGCAACGATTAACTGATTTAGCAAAACCGGTTCTCATCATTTGCAAAGAAGATAGTTTCAACTAACGTAATGGGTGCTTCACCAAAGAATATCCTAGTTGACGGCGTACAATATAGGATTATAATCGATGCAACCTTTAGTTCCCATCAATGGTACATTTGGAAACTCTCCACAATTATTAATGATCTCAGAACCGCTCGACATGGTATTCCAAACTATATCATATGAAGTGAGTGCAATGATTCGGCTAGACCACTTCATGGTTTTAGCATAATCAACAAATGTCCCTTTCTTTAGCAAGTGTGTGTTGAACCAACGATAAAGTAAAGGCATACAACCCATAATACGCCCTTTTGACCATGGCGAGAGTGAATGGCATAATATGTATCAGCCAAGATGGTAGGAACCGGATTGTCATTCATGAAAACAGAAATCGCAGAACATCCACAAACTTCAAAAGAGGGAAAAATCACCATACCATAGATCATGACGGCTAAGATAGTATCAAGCTTTTCCAACTACCAACCTTGGCAAATTCATCACTTTGATAAAGGAAACCCAACTAAGTCCACAAGTGTGATCTTTCGAACCCAATTGCCCTTACTTCACTAACGCGCAAACCAAGGGCTTTAGCAATGGCTTCAAAATCAGAGTACCCATTCTTTTGACAAAAGGCAAACCGCAGGATAATCGATACCCAAAAGGAAAGAGTACTCCTCAAGAGTAGGTGCGAATCGATAATCTTGAAAGGTAAAACACCGAGCTCACTATCATAAAACCGGAGTAGAGATTGCATGGCATAGAACTCATAATCCTCCATTAGTAACGGCAATATGTTCCCATGATCTTTTCGAACTCTCTTTCAATCGATCCTTCACAAGAATACCGCTCTTACTTGTAGATGTCGAATGCACGAAGAGTATGAAGAAGTCTTCCTTAGGGCCTGTGTTGGCTGATTGTTGGTATCCATCCCGATGTTGATAGTAAACCACAAGAAGTCCCGAAATGATATGCACGCGGGGTTAGATAAAATAACATGCTTTTTCCGACATTTCTTTTAAAATAAACATGCTATGATGCAAATACATTATGCATTGATCATGGGTTTACTACTTCCATGAACACGGTCAAACTGCGCTTATTTCGCCCGATTGAAGAAAACCAAAATCGGATGAGTAACGGCTAGAAAATGCCACCGAATGATATCATAGTCACCAATGTAAAACATCGATCATCAATAGAAAATACCAAGTCACCAATGTAACATAGTCACCAATGTAACATAGTCACCATCTCGTCACTGTAATAATCATGATCCCGCCCCCAACTCACTGTGGTGATACTAGACTCACCAGATGTCCCTAATGATATGCAGAGTCGACGATCCTTTATCGAGTACTTCACGACTACACAACAGGTGTAGGGCGAGAGCACAATCAATCGAATCTCGCTGACTCTGCACTCCATGCCTCCTCACACGCACCACGGGACGCGGGATTCATGGACATCCATCTAACCTATATGTCATCGGCCGTAGTTGGCCTTTACCTCTGTAACTCCCAAACTGAAATGATCACGTTATAATAGCCCAACCAAGATATGAAAGCAATAAATATGCCATATAGGATGCAATGCAAGCATAATGGAGGATGATACGATAAAGCGTAAATAGATAATCAAATAAATAAACACCCAATAGACATGAAAATAAAAGCTAGGATCGACTCTCGATCACACAGTCTCCGATCCCGCTGAAGTCGCCACCGAAACAACCTACCGAACATCATCCGATAATCAGATCAATGAAGTCGCCATCGAACGTTTTTATCTCGCAAAAGGAGAAAGGCAAACGCATCGCGAAACCTAAAAGGATAAGGCACGGTCTTGCGACCAGAGATAGGTAAGGGAATCTATTACGCGAAGGAAGGTATTAGCACCCTACACGCCCGTAGTACTCTCACGGTATCCACTTCTACTTTCTATCTAATGGGTGTGTTTAAATCTATTTACCGCTTAAATGCTAAATATGCATGCAAAAGAAAAGAGAAAATAAGAAACCACGGGAAAAGAAGGAAATATTTACAAAGTTCGCCTCGACGAGCCCTGACAAGATGCCTACGTATCCCGTGTGCAATGGAAAGTCGAGCCGTAGTTCGGCTCACTTGTTTTGGTGTGTTTTGTGTTTTTACTTATAAAAAGGTTTTAAACACAAAAAGAAAGAGAGCGCGCAAAGGCGAAAAAGAGTTAGTGTTGGTTGGTTGTTTTTACCTTGAGAAAGGAGTTTAAACCATTATTAAGTGTTTTGTTTTTGAAAGGAAAAGCAAGTTTTAGTTTTAATTACATGTAAAGATGCAAAAAAGAACTAGCAAAACAAAAGGAAACTAACTAGTACTAGCCCTAATGTTGTCATGCAAAGATTGGACTTATGGTAGAGGATGTAAGGAATTCTACCTATGTCAACATGCAAAGGATGTAGATCCTAATGTCTAGGCTCGAGAATCTATCCTAACCGAAAGCAGCCTTCAGGAAAGCTATCCTATATCCGCCTTGGTCAGGAACCAATGGATGCAAGGATGAAGCAAGTGCTTTGGCAAAAGCACACAAACAATGCAATGCAAACAAACAAATGACACACAAGCCAGAAAAGGAGGAAGTCCCATAGCCTCGACAAGAACGAGATACCGTGAGTCAACCAGAGCCGACACATCCAATTCCCCGTGAAGAGCAATGATGCGAGTTTGAAAAATGCGAACCCTGTGAAAGCGGAGAGTCGAATAGGAACTCTTGCCACTTTTATTGTTGACTCGATAAAAGAAGCAACACGATTCACGTGGCCGAGTGACACGACTAGAACTGCGGGGTTCGTTGTCGACCGCTTCCGTCACCATATCAATGACTCGATGACATGAAATATAAAAGCGGGACTTTGCTTAGTGGTACCACGCCAAGGCCCTAACCACCTCGACCTATGCAAGCACAAAATGTAAACACTTATCGAAAGCTACCTCCCTATGTATGGAGGATTTAAAACAAACCGCATACAATTAGCACGTAATCGCCTAAACGGGTCTTTAAATAAACGAGGGGTTCCCGAACATGCTCCAACCACGAAGCCCCTTCATGCATCTCTATTCCTACTTCTCATGGCAAAAGAAAGTCAGAAGCCCTATCATGATATCTAGGAAAAGCTGAAGAGAATGCAATAAACAAGCAGTAGCAAGTACCGAACGGATATAGAATCCGGCACGCAAGCTACGAAATAATCCTAATACTTCAAGCACCGCAGCCATGCAACAAAAGTAAACCGTGAGAATTGCCAAAGCATCAATACGTTTAGAATATGTCGACACGCATCCGGCGACGCCTGCAAGAACGGATAATACAAGCAAACAAGATAGGAATAGGCACACGGGTGTACAAACTCAACCAAACCCGCAAGAGAAATTAGATGGATGCATGGAATGCAAATCGAGCGATAAAACCAATAATCATATCAAGGTAATGAATGAACATGCGAGGAATGCAAATCGAATCGATAAAACCAATGTTCAAATACAAAGTCCTTGATGAATGAACATGCGAGGAATGCAAATCGAATCGATAAAACCAATAATCATATCAAGGTGATGAATGAACATGCAAGGAATGCAAATCGAAGTGATAATTCCAATATTCAAATACATGTGAAAATGCATGAACATGTGAGGAATGCAAATCGGATCGATAATTCCAATATTCAAATACATGTGAAAATGCATGAACATGTGAGGAATGCAAATCGAAATGATAATTTCAATATTCAAATACATGTGAAATGCATGAACATGGAGGAATGCAAATCGAATCGATAAAACCAATGTTCAAATACATGTGAAATGCATGAACATGTGAGGAATGCAAATCGGATCGATAATTCCAATATTCAAATACATGTGAAAATGCATGAACATGTGAGGAATGCAAATCAAATGATAATTCCAATATTCAAATACATGTGAAAATGCATGAACATGTGAGAATGCAATCGAAATGATAATTCCAATATTCAAATACATGTGAAAATGCATGAACATGTGAGGAATGCAAATCGGATCGATAATTCCAATATTCAAATACATGTGAAATGCATGAACATGTGAGGAATAAATCGAAATGATAATTCCAATATTCATGTAAATGTATTATTTAGAAATGAATTAGAATTAATAAAAGATGTTAATAAAAAATATTAAAAAATGTCAATAATATTCTAATATCCTAAAATGTCAGCATATGTTTTCTATGTATTTTTTATGTGTCGAAATAATCGAAATCGGGAGCTAAATCGAAATTGCACTAAAGTTGTAAACACATGAGAGCAGGGGTGCAAAGCAGATTCTGTAAATGAACTAAACTGTGTTGTACTTGCGCTGGGCCCAGAATATAAATGGGATAGAATTTAAGTCCAGTCTGTTTTTGTACTAAGCCCAATCGCGTTTTTTTGTTAAGTCCAGTTTCCTTTTTTTTTACTAAGTCCAAATGTTTTTGTTATTTTCTTATATAATCAGATTTTTTATATAATGCTGTCACGTTTTTATGTGTCATGTAACCTGATATCAACTGGTCAAATTAACTTAAAGCTATTTTCAGATTTTGTTTTTTTATAACAAAATAGCATGCCACGTGTCGTGATCTGGGCGGCTAGTATGGAGAAACACATGATCCAATGGTGTTGCGACACACATAGGGCAAACGGCAAACAGAAAACGCATGGCAGGGAGGAGACTCGCCGGAAACTCCACTTCCGATCGTCTTCCTCGGGCACACTTCGCCGGCAACGAGAGTCATAACGACCACAAAAAAAACGAGGTTCTTATTCGAAATTTTGCAGAGAATACGGATCTAGTATCAATTTTCACATATCGCGCGCACAGCCTCACCACAACTCGGTCGAAGTTACGACATAACGTAAGCAAACGATGTAAATCTGGATAAACACCCTATATTTTCCATTAATCTAATGCACACCACAATTCATGCTAATGAAACGTTCACTGCGAATGTAAATGAATGGAGGAACCTTACCAAACGGAGATCGTCCGTTGCGCCTTGATCTTGATTCGAAATCCCGGAAAACTCTGTGATAATAATGGAAGATATCTCCGACCTCTCGATCTCGTTCGCCTCCCCAGAACGCTTGTCGCCTGTGACAAAGAACTTGAAATAATGCTGAACTGAAGAAGAAATCGCAAGGTGAGGATTTTGAGAAATCGTTGAAGAAGAGATTGACAGAATTTTCTGTCACCCGAAATCAGAGAGGTGAACGATTCAGTGAACTCCACATTGCCGCTGACATATATTACACGCTTCAAACGATTCGAACCTTGATCAAGATATTGATCGATTGCCTTACACTACTGCGATCACAATGCTAAAGCAAACTTAAAGAATTACAAAAGAATCGGGCATTCTTGATGGAGAGAAATTCTGTTGTGTACGTGATGGCCAAAAAATGGAGAGTGTCAGAGTCGGTTATGGAGGAAGAGTAGTGGAGGAGAAAACAGAATGGGAGTAGTGATGACGAATTCTGTTATTTTGTTTTGAAGATTGTTACGGTTACGGTGGCGAGAAGAAGGAGAGCGATGAGAGTATGGGAAGAAGAATGAGCATTCTGTTACAGGTTGTTAGCATGAAGGTAGCTGTCGAAAAGAATGAAGGAAGGTGAGGGATGAGAGGAAGGTTGAAGGCGCGAGAGAGAAAATGTGATGATGATAATGGTTATGGCAGTGAAGCAGTGGCCAATGAAGAGAAAGAGAATAGAAAATGTTTAGTGTTTGCGTGAGAGAACGAGCAGCGGTTCCCAGAAAGAGAATGGGTTTTTTTGTTATATTCATGAATGGATTATAGAGAGGGAAGAGAGTTTGTGGTGTTCTGTTAGCCTTCTATTATGGAGTTTGTTAGAAACAGAGAAAAATGGAGAGAAGAGTGGTGTTTGAATTTTGTTGTAACAAAATACTGTGTGAAAAAAAAAATCAGAAGAAAATAATGGATGATTATATATTTTTGCTTTAATGGTGAAGGTTGTTGTAAAAAAAAGTTGTTAGAGAATGGTGGTGAGATTTTGTATGGAAGAAAAGAAAGCCTTCAAGCAGAACGTACCAGTGAGATCCGTCCATGCTACAGATTGCTCTCTTGGTTGCTTAAGAATTTTCAAATCTGTGTATTCTCGTGGCTCACTTCATGGAATTATAACTGAATGCATGCATTTTCGATACCAAATCGAAACATAAAAGTTGTAGAGTATACTTCCGTGAACAATTTCCGTGTTCGGAGTTTTTCGAATCGAGACCTGTAGCATGCTTAAAATTGATCCCAAGATTAGAAATCATAGTTGACTAACGGCGATAACGGCAACAGTTTACCGAGTGTTTTCTCCATGACTTTGAGGTCTTAAACTCCTTCAATATTCGGCCAAATGGCAAATTCGAGTCGTTGGAAAGAAGGCATGTAGTAGAGTAACTTTGATGTTGAGTGCCCGACGAAAAATGATCACAAGCCCGCCGTAATTAGCTTCAAGTCATGCCGACACAAACTGACTGCATGTTTGAAAATTTCTAAGTGTCAAGTTTTAAATTAACCCATGTACACCACTTTAAAGATCCGTAATTCTCGATACTCGATCAAACGATAAAAATCTGGTACCGTTGGAAAGAATACGTGTAATATAACAACTTTGTAGTTCGACAAAATTCGAACGAGGCCTTAATCTTGGAGAAAAAGTGTTTGAAAATTGCTGCTCAAGGCAAGTATTTGTCCCAACTTCAAGTTACCACCGCGACTGTATCTCCCAGCTCCGATGTCCGAAACGAAAAGTTTCTAAACGGAACTTGTAGAGGACACGGCAAACTTCATCTTTCGTGTTCGGAATTTCTTCATGATCGGATCAACGAGGAAACAGCTCTGAACATGCGTACGCCAACTGCTCGATGAAATGCCTTGACCATTAAAAATTGCATGTGCTGTCTTGCATTTTAGCAACTTCGAGCTGTCACTTACGGTGTTCCTCTTCCAGCTCGGACGTCCGAAACGAAAAAGTTTCTAAACGGAACTTGTAGATAGAATTATGAACTCAAACTTTTGTGTTCGGAATTTCTTCGTATGGCGACTCAATGACGATTCAAAACAGCTCCAAGCACAAAAACACTGAATTTAGCAAACATAATGAGTCCTTATTTTCTGCTTTATAACTTCCGATCCGAGTCCCGAATGAATTCACCTTCAACAAAGTTTTACATTGCCGTGAGATGAACAACTTTCCAGTTGAGCATTTTCTGATTCGGAGCCACGAACTATGATAAAACCGAAGCTTGTAAAAGCATAAAACAAACACTTCAAATTTTTCTAAGTGTTGAAAATTGAAGAATGATGAATCGAATTCCGAGCTTCGTAATTTTCATCCGCTTCCGAATGGATCTGATTTCTTCAGCAAGGTTTTAGATTGCCGTAAAATGAACAACTTTGATGTTTAACTTGATTCGAATCGTCGAAACACAAAATTTCCCAAGTCGAGCGCTTGAACACTTTAAAACACTAAAATTTTACTAAGTGTAAACTTCAAAAGTTATGAACTTCAAATTTCGGGTCAGATAACTCGAATTCAAGTATCGAAAAATCTTCACAGGACAAAGTCGGAGTACGAATCGCGCTCTTCCAACGACTATCAATTCACAAATTTCACCAAAGGTGAGATACTGATGTGACAACATGGCTCTGGAACAAAGTACCTTAAACTTAGAAAAATTTCTAAGTCCAAAATTACTTAAAATGCAAGAAACCCCACGATTCTTCCGATTTTTCTAAATGATCGTCTCAAATGTCGACTTTGATCAATTTTGATCAAAACTCCACTCACCAAACTTTGACTTTTGTTGACTTTCATACTCAAATATCATTTTATCTGCTCGTTTGATTTTCGATAAATCGCGTAGATCGATAAGCCATACCAATGCTTCACAACCACCGGAAGGCCATAGAATCATCGGTTCAAATATCCCACACAACACATCGAGCTTGAAATCGTAATCAAGATCCACCGATAGGTACGTGAGTACCAAACTTGCAAGATAATAATCAAGCTTCGACACGCTGTATTGAAATGACGCCCGAATGACGTAACCTCAAATATTCAACTTTTGAGAAACAAACCTCTTCTTCAATGGATTCACGATTGAAAATCTCGAACCCATGATCAATGCATGAATGATATGTAGATGCACCTATTACTTAAGTGTTAGCCAATTATTTATAAAAATAGGTAAATTTTGGGTACAACAATATGATGAAACATAGGCCTATTATTATAATAATTCAAGATGCATTCTTAAGAAGAATCATCATTGTTCATTCGAGCCAAGGTTAATGCCCATGGTGAATAAGGTCCTAGATGGAGGCGCTAATCTCATTTTATGTTAAAAAGTCAATACAAGAAAGTGATGTCAAACCGCATAACATATTATGAAGGAAAGTTGGTCAAACATCGAGTGGTAGTGGAGTTAACTGGTTGAATGCAGCCCACCATGTTCATGGTAATCAAGCCAAGGCCAACTACAACCCGCCGTTAGGAAGAGAATGGATTCATGGCGAGGGGCGCCTTCGCCAATGCACCAAAGGTTAGTGCTGGAGAGAAGATGGGAGTGGAGAACATCGAGGCGGATCGAGTTACTTCATGACTACAAACAACCTAGTCAACAGAAACTATGACAAGTATCTAGCACGAATAGCCCTCGTGCTCAAAAGGAGATGAACGAAGCGTAGATGCACATATTATATGACCTTTCCATGATGGCATGTATTGGGATAGAAAAATAATTAAAGGAGATTTAAGGACTCAAGGTACTTCTCGAGAAGACGGCCGTAAGGGGAGTTCAACAACAGGCTCATGATCGAGTCCTCCTTCTTCGAAGGATTTCGCCCATATGGCCGAGAACAAATGGATAGCCTTCAGAGGCTGAACAGATAGTTGAAGAAAATAACATGAAGGGGTTGGTTCGAAGACTCACCTCAAGAAAATGAAAGAACAAAGGCTAGATGCCATATATGATAATCCCCGGGCTCGAGAAGGACCCTACAAACATAAAGCTAAGATGTTGGCACAGATCAACTCAAGAGATAAATTGGGGGATGACAACACAAAAGAATAACTTATATAAGTGCGTGGTCCAAGTCTCAAGCAAGAGGTGATCGAAACTGCAAAATAAAGATTATTTCGCGGACTACGACTTGAAATGCCCTGGTTGAAGAGAGAGCTAGAGAGCATGACTCCAATTAAGGAGGGCAAGAAGCCCATCAGCAAACTCCTAGGAGGTTCTTCGCCCAGAAGTGCTCACGAAGATTAAAGCCGAGGTCAGGTTGCTGGTTGCAAGTTCATCGTAACCACAAGGTATGTCAATGGTTAGCTAATATAGTGCCTGTTATTAAGAAAATGGTTCTCGAGAATATGCATAGACTTTAGGGATTTAAATACGGCAACCCCAAAGACCAATACTCATGCCCGTGGCAAATGTTAATAGACTCTGCACAGTGGTTCGAATACTTAGCATGCTAGATGGATATTCCGTTATAACCAGATTTTCATTGTCAAGAGGACGCTGCAAGACAAAGATTGTCCAGAGCCTTAGGCAGGCAGAGTAGTTTTTGGCTTGAAAAATGCTGGGGCCACTTACCAATGGGCAATGGATTCCATTTTTCACGATTTTATTGAGACTTTTATGTAGTGTATATTGATGACATAGTCATCAAGTCCGCTCCTTCAAATCATCTCGCACTATCTGAGCCAATCATTCAAAGAATGAGAAAACACTGAAAATGAACTCCTTAAATGTGCATTTTTTGTGCAGGCAGGAGATTTCCTGGGCTTTGTAGTTCATAAAAAGGGAATCGAAATCAACCAAAATAAGACAAAAGCCATCATGGAGACTAAAGCACCCACATCAAAAGAGTTACTCTCATTGGGAAGATAAATTTTCTTAGAAGATTCATCTCGAATCTAAGTGGACTGCATCTCCACTACTCGCTTAAACAAGGCTTAGCCTTCGAGGGAGTCAAGTACATCGTGAGGCCTTCGACGAAATTAAAAGATACTCTCTCAACCTCCTATCTTGTCTCCACCTTCATGGGGAAAGCCCATGAGACCGTACATATCCGCTTCTAATTTACTATAGGTAGTATGTTAGCACAAGAAGATAGTAATGGCATCGAAAGAGCTATATACTATTTAAGTAGGTGCTAAATGATGCGAAACTAGATATAGTAACATAGAAAAGTTATGCCTATGTTTATACTTCTTGTATGAAACTTAAATATTATATAAAGCTCATTGATGTTTATGTCTCTCCACGATGTTATCAAACACATGGTCAAAACCAATTATGTAAAGAGTGGGTAAATGGGCTTTAGCCCTAACCGAATATTCTTTAACCTTCATGCCTTTGAGAGCTGTGAAAGGCCAAGTAATTGCCGATTTCATATCAGGATCACCCACCGTCGGACCATTATGGGTTATGTTGGGACGCAACCTTGGAAATTATACTTTGATGGTTCGACTCACAAAGAGGGTAGTGGTGTTGGAGTTCTCATAATTTCCTGAAGGAATTCCAACAAAATTCAAGTATAAATTGATGGCCCTCGTTGCTCAAACAATGAAGTTAATATGCGCTTATTGTTGGACTGAAGCTTTGTTGAAACTGGGGCAATCAAGTCGAAATTAAAGGTGACTCGTGAGTTAGTGGTCAAACAAATAACAAAGAAATATAAATGCATAAAGGAAAATTTGATGACATACTTATCATAGCTAATGATTGATCAAAAATTCAATACATGAATATCCAACATATACCAAGAATAGAGAATCAAATGACCCAGCACAATGGGTTTCAGTTATAAAGTCTCTACAAAAACTTTAAAGAGTCGATCGAAATAAGAGGAAGGGTTATGGCTACCGACTAACACCATCGATTTAGAAAATATCAAGTTGGGTTGTAGTGGTAAAGATAGATTCGAAGTGTTAGCCATAAACACCGTATCGGATGCAGATTGCGAAGCCCAATTGTAAGCTATCTAAAGGATCCAACCTTAAACGTAGATAGAAAACGAAATATAGAGCATTATCATATGTCCTTATGGAAATGAATTGTTCAAAAGACCCAAGAAGGTGTATTGCTCAAATGCCTAGGAGAAAGTGAGGCGATCTAGCATTATTAGAAGTTCATAATGGGGTATGTGGGCAACATCCACAAGATGAAGTGGTTGCTATTTCGATATGGTATGTGATCGCCTAGCATGCTCAAAGATTGCATAGACTTCGCTAAAGGATGTGAAGAATGTCGAAACATGTGGATTCAACATGCTCCCGCGAGAGTTGCATTCGATCATTAAACAATGGCCCTTAGAGGATGGGCGAGATTTAATAGAGAAATCAATCCTCGCCTCGCCTAAAGGTCGAAGTACATCTTTAGAATAGATTATTTTACTAAGTGGATCAAGCGATACCACTAGTAGCTGCAGATCAAGAAGCTATTATTGAATTCATACGAAACAAATAATCTATAGGTTCTGATTGCCGTAGCATAACTACGCACTAAGGGTCTCAGATTATCATAGAAAGATGCAAGAGTTCGTCAGAGATGGATTTAGACTATTGACATCAACACCATATTATGCTCAAGCAAATGGTCGTCAAGTACCAACAAAGTAATAATTGGTTTGATCAAAACACATTGGTAAAAGCCAAAGAATTGGCATAAAACTTTAGACCAAGTACTATGGGCCTCAGAGAACATCTCCTGAAGCTACCAATACTACACCTTTCCAACTAACATTTGGCCATGATGCGCTTCTCTCAGAAATTCATCTACAACAGCCTTCGAATCTAAAGACAACATGAACTTCCCTCGTCATTATATTGGGAAATGATGGTGAATGAGTTAGTTGAGTTAGACGAAGTCGACTACATGCATTGGAAATCCTAATGAGGCAAAAGGAAAGAGTGGCTGGCATATAACAAAAGAGTAAAAGGTAAGACATTCAACGTTAATGACTTAGTATGGAAAGTCATATTGCCCATGGACAAAAAGAATAAAGCATTAAATGGTCACCTCATTGGGAAGGCCCTTTTCGAATAGCAAAAACGCTTTCGAGCAATGCGATGAAATAGAAGAACTGCAGATGATAAACGAATCCTAAAGTTAAATGGGAAGTATTTAAAGAAGTATAAACCATGCCTGTGAGATTCGAATACTAGCGATATAGTCATAATATTATAATAAAGTGCCAAATGGTAACATAATTAAAATGGCATTGTTCAAGCATTAACAAAACATTTAATCAAAATATAAGAGTTACAAAATAATCAAGATTCGAACGGGATTGTTCCTCACCGGTCAAGATATTCTTGAAAGACTCAAGTCTTTGTTGGGTAAAGCTTTGGCACCTTCGAGGATGGCAACTTCACCTTTGAGTTGCTCACCGCTTCTGCTTCAAGAAGGCCCTTGTTAAGAAGTTCTTCGAATCGATTCTCAAAGGTGTTGGACCAGAGGCAAGTTGTTTCGCGGGCCTCTTTGATCTTAGCCCCAAGTTCTTGAATCTGCTTTCTCCTGCAGGAGGATGGATTGAGATCAAGCTCATAGTCGCTCTAGCTTGCTTAATATGCGTGGCTTGCTCTTCACTTCTTTCGAAAGCTTCAAGCATGTTCAAGCGATCCATCAAGCTCTTTTCTTGGATTTTATTTGCAGCAGATTCATCCGGAGGAGGCATCCAACACATTATCCAACAAAGATGTAGTTCGAACAGATGGTACTAACTTCCAGAGCAGTAGTGAGGTCAACTTGGTTCAAGAAACCCTTCATGATGAAAAACAGCGGTACTATCTTGTTTAATTTTAATAGATCCACATCAAGGATTGTTTTTCTAATTCTATAAGTACAAACCCTATCATGAGGGCTTTGCATTAGAGGTCGAACCAAAGACCAGCCAGAAAGTGGAGTATCCCTTGCCAACTTAGCCTTCATGTACCCAATAGGGTCATTTCTTTTAAATTGGCTCTTCTTCACTGTCAATGAGCACCTGTAGTTCCATACGTAATGGAGTAACATCCATTTCAAGTCCATTTGCTCATTAGTACGAAGGCCATCACCGCCATTATCGACGCTTTCCATCATCTTGTTCATCATCGACAAGTCCACCACCGATGTCATCATTCTGATCACCAGCAAGACGACTCGCCCTTTCGCCGAGCCTTCTCGAGCTGCCTTCTTCTTCATCCTCGACCTTCCTCGCTAGAATCTTCACCCTTGAGAGGTGTGATTCTTCCTCTTCACCGAGGTATTTGTTCACGCCTTGAGGGGTTCCTGAGGATTTTTGGTGAAGAGCCCGAGGCACTCAGAAGGCCTTCAGCATTATTGCATTGGTCTCCTTGAGAGGAGGCGGTGCCTTGATCATCGTGGCGCATCGAAGCTCCAGTGGAGTGCCATGTTAGAAGAGCCTGCTTGCAATCGATTATTCAATCCCATGAGGAGAAGAATGAATCGGAGCGGATGCTCGGAGGAGGAGCCAAGTGGTGGGATCCGGTCGACCATCCTACATAGATAAAGAAAGATTAGAAACGATAACTAAGGTATGTAATAATCATTTTAAGAATCAAGTAAACTCACCAGGTTATCCGTAGATATGTTATCGTTTATGTTCCAACATTACGGAGGTCAAGGTGGAATTTTGGATTGTGTGAGGGAGCAACATCTCTTGAGTTAAGTCCGTAGAGACGCCGATCCTTTGGTACGTTTTTCCTGCTTTCTTCTTCAAAGCCGTTGGAGAACTTTCTCAGCCTTTAAGAGTCCTCCCAATGGTGCTAGTTTTTCTTTTTGGAGTGGTCGGAGGAAGTTTACTCGTCTCGAAATGGTACAAAACGCAATTTAGGCTTAAGTTGTAAAAATCAGACCTATTTTCAAATACCGTGATAAGTCGCTTACCTTCTAATCGAGCGCTTGTGTGGTGTGGATTGAGTGTTGTTGGAGGGTGCAGCGGTGTTCGTTGTTGTAGTTCAGCAGGATCGATTGTTGGAGTCACTTGTGTACACCATCATTTGTCTCGTGGGACCGCTGAGAACTGTTTCCTTCCTTGGTCTTCGGCGCGGTAGTCTCGATCCCGAGGTCGGAAATCAAGCAATTAAAACGAAAGTTAAAACAAAGAAAGTATAATATTTGGGATTTCCCAATCATTCGTGACCGGCCTCATTCGAAAGAATCGACATGGCGGAAAGGTCATAGCGAAGATGTCCCGGGAAATTATGAAGCCAGATTCGAGCCCATGTCAGCCCGGATGGCTTTGGTTTCTTGTGGATTTATATTTGAGCATTTCACGCAAATTAACCACCAAGGATATGGAGGAAACCAAGCCGAGCCAATTCAAGTAGGTAGTTTTGGAAATCTAGGTGGATGCATTTCGATGCCAACCTATACCTATCTTCGTGTGACAAACTCAAGGAAGTTGGAACTTAGAAATTTTTTTCTTTTTTCCCTCAAGGTTCGAGCCTCGATATACGTGGGTTTGCAGCGCTGGGATCATAAGTAGTTTCAAGTAAGTCCAAAAGCTTTAATCTTGAGCGTGGTCAACATACCTTTCTTTTATGTACCGCACATCGAACGCAGTGCCAGTTTAGCTTGAATGGTAAGAGTGTCAAACATATAAGATTGATAGAATTTAATCCACCAATCTAGAAAACTCTTTGAAGATAAGGAGTCGGTTCGAAAGGGATTAATTTGAATTGGGCGAACTTGATATTGTTCTTGTTGAAGCTTGGCATCTCTCGATTTAAAAGTTCGACCAGAGGTAATGGCGCTGAGTTTGGAACAAGGGTTCGTATTAATTGACATGCACTAAATTGTCTCAAACGGGTTAGGTTGATAGGCAACAAGAGGATCCGTTCTTGGTCGGAGTAATTCTTGAGGAGATTAGTCTTGGTAATAAAAAGGCCTTCCAGATATCTTGGATTTTTGCATTTAGCAGCTCCGAAGAGACATAGTGAACCATGATGGTCCATGGGTCCTCGGCCAAAAGGCGCCATAGTTTTGTTAAATTCATGTTGTTTGGAGAGAAGCATGTACTTTGAAAATGAAACCGAAATCGGCCTTGTCATCACTAGAGTCGGCCTCACCGTGCCTCAATGTTTCGATCAACTATCTCGGATCTTGCTCATTAATAGTATCTCAAAGGGAGAGCTAAGACCAACATAGCATTTAGCCATAATCGAGCAACTGTAAGGGACCACCTAACAAGATGTTCTTGGAAGTATGAGATTTCAAGCTCGAAACAACGATCTTAGGATCTCGTAGAAGGTCAACTAGCAGGAGTTCACTTGTTAATCCTCCCGCTCTCATGCAAATCTCTTGCTAGAGGAATGAACCTACTAGCCACCAAGTGACCGCAGTAAAACGATCTTGATAGCCAAAGAGTAAGGAAGGCAATGTGTTCAACATCGAGACACTCTCACCTTCTCGTATAATGACTAATGAATTTGGAGAAGCTCAGTTTGATATCGAAATCAATAATGCTTGAATGTTCCTCAAAGATCAGGAACATATGTTTCTCACCGTGTTAGTCCTATGGCGCTATGTCAAAGAACGTGTAATCATTCCGGGAGGAAGAATTATAAGTGCTATCCCGAAATACTGTGATGCGAATAATGAGGATGACCATGTGAAGCCCGGTTTGATAATTTCGTAAGATTATAGATACCTAATTCCTCCCACTCGATGTGACTTAATTCCACTTTGGCGAATCCGCTTTGATATGCTACATCGCTAGCTGACAGATCGAAATGGTTTAAAGTTGTTTTAACATAGTCCGTAATAAAAGGATCTTTTGGGATAGTCATAGGAGTTTCTACTTCCTTTGGAGCAGCAGATCATCGTTCCTACCCTAGGGGTCTCATTGTATTGAATAAAGGTTTGAAATCATAACAAACAGAAATATGGTTCGTGTATCCTTAAGAATCTCAAAACCGTAAGAGGACCCATTAGGGCAAATCTCTTTCCGTAAGCTAGTAGGATTAATACCGAGAGGAGTATAAGAGTTTGCTCTTGGAGATTCCCCGTATAAGTACGATTGACTTTGGTGAGTGCCAACCTTGCTTTCCAAAATTGTTCGGTATTCTTATTCTTCTTCTTGGAAATCTTTTACTCGATGTCGAGGAAGACATTGTTGGGTTTTGATTAAAGAGATTAGGTTCTTACGAGAAAGAGAGGAAAGAAGATTCAGAGTGGAAAAGTGAAAAGACTAAAGTTTGTTTGGTTTTATAGTGAGGAAGTGGAAACACTCATCAACTAATGCCAAGTTACGTGGGAGACGTGGGTTGATACACGTGAGGTGGCGTGAAGTCAGATTGGTAATAAGCATGATTAAAGGTGATCATTGTTTAATAAATGCACCATACCGGTTATGTGAAAGTGGTTCGAAACCTGTGGTCATCGTGATTGACATGATGGAAATCTTGCTGGTCATAATTGCTCGTGTCACATCAAAATTCAGGATATATTTAAAATAAGTATTTCTTAAAAGGGATTCAAATACATATTTTAAAGGCATTTGTTAGTCAAGATTTTGATATCTTGTGATTCAAGAAGGATCATGGAGCTCGAGATGAGATGGTGTTAAAGTATTCGTGAACTTAGTGAATGTCATAATTTGGAAAGAAAAGAATTAGTCCTTCGAATGGATGTACCGAGTTTCGAGTGTCGAACGGAATAATGGTGATATGTAAAACAAGCTTCGATCGGGCAATAGAATTGTATCAGAGGAAATGGGTTCAAATCAAGTGAGTGATACATTTGAAATTCAAACGCGAGCGGGATAAAAGGGAGTTGAAACAACCAAGAAGCGGTTCGAGAACGTGGAAGCAAGAGAAGCATGGTGCTGCATGTTCTAAACGTGGCAAGATTTATGGGTCGGATCATATGGTTAATTAGTATAAATAGAGTCTTAATGTTAGGATTTCGTGTGTCATATCTATTATACTAAAATTCAGTACATTCAAAATACCACATGGCTAGGGAAACGAATGCACGAATGATGTACGATGATTGCACCAAAGCTTTATTATTCAACAATGTATCTTTATCCTTCCAATTAACTTTATTTTGCATCAATGTCTTTAAGTTTCTTTACTTTCAAAGTCATTTCATTTAAATGTTTTTTTTATCTGAAGTTCTTTATTTTTCCAAAAACTTTTACATTAAAGCTGTTATTTCGTAAAGCTTTTATACATTTGTTTACATTCCCGCCTTTTACGTTTGTGTAGCTATTTGAAAATCTTTTACACTTTAAGAGTTTATTTGAATATTGCTGCATTTATATACTTTCTTCCTTTTCGAATTTGAATGTTCTTGTTTGTTCGAACCAATATACATTATTTACTTGATCATATCACTAAGTAATCAAACGCATTTGAACCTATACAAAATATCCAAAACAAGTCTCAAATATGGATCTTTATCTTAAGTTCATACCAACGGTCGATACCCCATAGGATCAATCTAGTCGATCCCGCAAGTTACCGAGGGATTGAATAACATAAATGTTATAACGCTTATTCAATAGTTTGGAAGACTAGCGGTTGTTTCACCAGAAATCACTGTGAACAACATGCTGACTGTGTTTCAAACACTCCTATGACACGCGTACGCTTAAAAACAATTGATTTTGGTTTTTAAAACACCAAGTGTCAAGTGTCCCAGTGGTTAAGGCGCTAGCTGTTGAAGATGCTCTCAAGGGTACCCAGTTCGAACCATGCCGGACCGGTTTTTCCTTTTACAAACTCGTGTTTTTTCAACTATTTTCATTTTCTTTTTTTATTCAATATTTTCATTCATTTTAATTTATTTTCATAATTTTTTATCATGCATTAAAAAATACCAAAAAATATTTTTCTTTTTGAATTATTTCCAGAAAATGTTTATTTAATTTATAAAATTAAAAATATTAATTTTGCATGCATATTTAGTTTAATTGTTAATTTATCATTTAAATCACCTTTAATTGATTTTTAATTATTAAATTAACTCCAAAAAATCCCAAAAAATTATTTTAGCATATTAATATTATTTCCAGCATGAAATATTTTTCTCATTTAAAAATTATTATTTTTGTAACATTTTCTCTTGATCAATTTCCTCAGATTTCGATTTCTCATCTTTTCACAAAGTTATCCTGCTTTGACGATTTCTTTTTATCGCTTTCTTTATTCCAATTATGTAATTGCTTATGGATGTAATAGTTTAATTAGGGCTTTTATTTTCCGCACTTTTCAATTATGTATCTCGCCTAAAGCCATGTAATAGCGTAGGATTTATCTTTCCGCATTTTATATTCCCGCAATTTATTTTCCGCACCCTATAAACTGCTAGTAATTAGGCATGTATGGCAAGATAAAATTGAACATAGCTCACTCTAATTTTCAAGATAATATATCGAATCGACACTCTTTTCACATGCACCCCTTGTGGGTAATTCTCTCTATGCTATTTAATTCAAATGGTCATGTCCTCGAACGTAGAGGTATTCTAGCATCGCGTTTCAAAACAAATCATCATAGTCCTTCGATACAAAGATCATAGACCCAATGATGTCGCCTACGAATACATGATATTGACCCGATTGTCGCCATTAAAAATGATGATACCTTCAAATGTGCTAGGATACTTCCTACAAGTTGCTTTCTATGACCATCCGATGTCCCTTCGAATGTCCTGCTTACATCCAACGAATAGGGTTACCTACCAACTAATGGTATGAATAGCGCTATTGTCATACCCCAAATTTTGACCTAATATACCACCTTACATTTGCATCATCTGCATAACTAACAGCTCAAACAACATTGATCGAGTGTAGCATTCACAGGTCAAAATTAGGGTTTCATCAGATTTTCATCTGATTCAAGAGCTAACCAATTAGGGTTTGAGATTTTCTCACTCCATTTGATCTATCTTGATCAAATCATCAGCCTTCAATCCTCAGATATCCATTTTTCTCATAGATCAATCGAGGATCGACCAATTAGGGTTTTGGTCGAGCATAGGCATTCTCTGATTTTTTGAGCAGTAATTGACTTTTTTGGATAGAGATTGGTCATTATATCTTAGATATAACATCTTGACCTAACTTGATTCAAAACATCACGTAAGTTCACGTAATTCATCAACAATTTAGAAACGTTTGATGAAATTTTCATCTCACGTAAAAGTCAAACTTTGACTTTTGGTCAAATTTTCAAAACAAAACTTTTTCCATCATCAAAATACTTCAAATGATCCATCATGATCATAAAAATCAAAGAATTTGAAAAGTCAACAAAAAGTCAAAATTTCTATAACTTAGAAAAATTTCTATGTTGAAATTTCACATTTTTCCAAACTTCAAGCCATTTTTTCACCTAGTTCCAATTTGAATTTGAAAAACTCAAAACATGAAAGTTGTAGATCATGGAAAATCTTTCCAAATGTCCAAGAACTTCAAAATCCATGAAGTCTAGCTATGTCTTTGAAATTGGAACATAAGGCTCCATGAAACTTAATTTTCAAAGTTCACAACTTCAAATTATGGGTCATTTTGCATTTTCTTGTTCTAGAAGCTTTCCACCTTGCCAAATGACTCATCAAACTGATAAACATCAGTAAGAAGTGATAATTGAAAGATTGGATCAAGTTGAATAATTTTGCACATGGTAAAAAGGAACCTTCCTTTTCAAAGCCAAAGGACAATCTTGCCCCTACAAGCTTTGAGTTACCAAATGCCATGTACTTCTTGCCTAACAAATTCAGACTTGTTACCTATAAATAGCTTCCATTTCAAGTTCAAATTCACACCAAAATTCCACAAATACAAGCTTTCTTGAAAATTCAAGCAATTCATGTCAAATTGCCAAACATAGCATTTTTGAAAATCCAATGGAAACATGATGAAAATTGGTGTCCAACATGTTCCATAATCAATAACAAACTCATTCAAAGCTTAAAATCAACATGTACTAAGTTAAAAATCAGAAATCATTTTTCATTTTTCCAAACTTTCCAAACTGCCATAAGCAATCGAATTTGGACTTAGGCTTGTTTTCTTTGATTGAGCATCCTAACACAATCCATATGCATCATGGAGTTGATTCAAAACAAGAACAACAACCAGAATCGCTTAACCTCGATTTCAGTTTGCATTTTGCTTGTGCAGGTCGACTCGTGAGAACAATCCAAGCAATT
Organism: Vicia sativa; assembly: GCA_021764765.1. Taxonomy (NCBI): domain Eukaryota; kingdom Viridiplantae; phylum Streptophyta; class Magnoliopsida; order Fabales; family Fabaceae; genus Vicia; species Vicia sativa. Next base: position 191,706,634 of record CM038794.1, read on the forward strand.
CCGATGTGTGCGTAATCATTCATACACCATCCATACATGCACCGGTGCTCTAAGGATCGAGAAATCACAACCTGAAGTGTTTAGAACTGTTTCGATCTTCACTTTCCGTGTTAGAACACCTAATCGAGATATCATGATTTCTTACACCATTTGAAAACTCACGCCAATCTCTTTCTCGCACCTAACGAATATTAACCCTCAAAAATCCAAGAATCATTGAACGAACATCATTTAATTTGGATTTTAGGTTCTAGGGTTCTTCAGATTTTAAATCAAAACATGATAGGCTAAATATAAATGAAATTAACAAGCACCATCATGTTCGTGATGAAAATCGAGCAACTTTGATGTTTACATCATTGAATTTGGTTGAGAAATGAAGATTTTGATTGAATCAAAGAAATCAAAATCAAACACAAACCCAGAAAATTCGCGCGTGTTCTTCATTGTTCTTCATTTCAAAAATTCAAATAATCCAACATGATATCAACGCGTGTCATTTTCCACTAACACCCAGTGCGTTTGGCTCAGTTGGTTGCTTGCTTGCTCTTAAGGCTTTATGCCACGCGTCCCACTCAAAGGTCATGGGTTCAAAACCCAGCAAGACCATTTTTTCATTCATTTTTCACAAAACTTCAATATTTTCATGTTTTTTTTATCAAACTTCAACAATTTTTTTAACCAATCAAAACTTCTCATTTTGAGATGATTTTTTGCACACTTGTCATTTAATATATATATTTTATGATTATGTCAAAAAAATCCAAAAAAACTTTCATCTGATTAAATTTTAATCAAGTCGAAAACGACGCTCCTAACACTTTTTCAAACCTCCTTAAAGGTGAATTTTTCAAGTTTCGACCCGATTTTTTCAAAACTTCTCAAATGAACTTAACATTTCAAAACATTTTCAAAACATTTTCAAATCATTCTTCAAAACTTTTTCATCAAACTTGCATCTTTTACCATAATCGATCCAATTCAAAACGATAAACTGAATTCGCTTTCTTCTCGAATTTCTCGATCGATCAGGCCTCCCTTATGGTGTAAGTCCCAACCCTTTATGTACATACTTAGTTTTATTTGTACATATTCAAAACATCTTTGTCAATATTCAAACATAAACAAATTTCTTTCATTTGTTTTCATTCGCTTGTCTATACTGAAACCATTGGTTCTAAAGAAAGGTTTCTTCAAACGAAACTTTTTCAAACCAATGGCTCCATCACGTGTAAGTCCCATAACATTCTTTTATGTACATAATATTTCTTGTACATATCAAACTTTTGTCAAACATTTTTAAACAAACTTTTATCCTGTACATAACACGATATTTCTTTCAAACACTTTTTATCCGTATATAACATGTACTTTTCAAAACTTTATCCCATGTATATCTTTCTTTGAAAATACTTTTACAGATAAACTTTGATTAATCATTGCTTCATCCGACATTTTACACTAAATACCATTGGTATTGAAAGGAGCATTATTCCCCGTGAAACTGCTCAAATCAATGGGCCTTACTTGTAAGTCCCAACCTCCTATGTACATCCATCTTTGTCTATAAAACTCATTCGTGTACATATTCATTTCCTTGTACACAGCTCAAACTTATGAATAATCAAGTTACTGCTTTTAAACGCTCGCTCATTACATACTTGTTTATATTTCATAAATCGCTGTAAATAAACATCATGCATTGTTTATATTTCCTTCATAAACTCCTCGTGAATACATATCACACACACACACTGCTTATAACCGCCTAATAATAACATATAACTAATCAATAGGTTCCTCAGAGCCTCAAATCATACAAGACACCATCATGATGCTTAGCCTCCGCCTTCATACAAGACAACTCATCACCACTGAGTTTAGCCTCCGCTGGGCTTCATAAGATAACTTATCCCCAAGATGGGTCGCCTCTCTTGGCTTTGTACAAAGAAACTCTCCCACGAGTTAGCCTCCGCTTAGGCTTCAGATAAGACACCGCCGAGTCAGCCTCCTTGGGCTTCGCTCAAAAGAACTCCTCATTGAGTTTAGCCTTCTTGGGCATCATACAATGAAAGAGACAGAAATCTCTTAACAGCCTCCTATTGGGCTTCCAATACAAAGAATCACTGCTTAAGATAGAACCAAAGGATGGTTTCCGGTGAAATCACTTTCAAATTCCCAGAGTAAAATTTCCGTGAAATTGCTCTTATTCAAGAAAGGATGTTTTCTCGGTGAAACTTTCAAGCCAAACCAGCCATACCCTATAGCTTCCTCTTGAGCTTCATACAAGGACCCTCGATGACCTCTAATGCCTCTGGCCAATAAGGACACATGGGCTTTTAAAAGCATCCTTTAATCCAATCAATTTCTCCTTGAGATTTAGACATCTATCATCTCTATGGAAGAAGTATCTTATCCATTACATCACATACACAAAAACTTTTCAAACTTTTTCAAACTGCTTTCAAACAAAAACATCTATTAATTGTAAGTGGTAACGCTTGTACACTCAAGCAAAACACCCAATACTTACGCTAAAAGATTTAATCATCTTTTCAAACATCTTTCTTAAACATGTAAGTGGTAACGCTTGTACACTCAAGCAAAACACCTAATACTTACGATGAAAGATTTTAATCAATCAAACTTTTCAAAATGTATGTGATGAAATAGATTAGATACATTTTTCATTAAGATGACATTTGTCTGCTCTTACTAACATCCCGCTGCTTTCCACTAGCATGTGGGAACTACGATTGCTCCGACTTTCTCAACATCCTTTTGAGAATACGTAGGCACAAGGTCTCATCCTTGCCGAGCAAATTTCTATCTCCTCTGCACAAAAACAAACCATAGAACTCTGTAGATCCGAGCTACAATGCTCGATTCCCACTAGGATATGTATGCAGATCCACATCTTTGTGAGCACAATAATAACAAAACCTAGAATCCCACATAATCTGCTTAAAATCCAAAGGAGAAACTTTCCCAATCATAGAAATAGCAATTAAAAAACACACAACATATCAAATATATTCATATAAAGTCAGATAACTACATATATTTAGGGTGCTCCCTATTCCCTTTATATACCAATCCCCTAACTCCCAATGCTTATGTCTAGTTTGCTAGTCGTTACGCATACCAATATCAATGAGGGTATTTCACCTTTTCCCTTTTCATAATCATTAAATCATCTTTCTTGTGTTGAAAATAATAAAGCTCGATGCTCATGCATCTTTATAAACAAATCAAAAGATTTAAATCGTTGGCATTGTAAGATCCGAACTCACGTCAGATCCTCGCGCCACCTTTAACGCCATCAGAAAATGGCGACTCACGGGGAAAACGCTGAACTTTGATTTTCAAAAGAAAACGCTACATTCGTCCGAGCACCAAGCTTTTTTTTGTTTTCAAAAGAAAAGAAATGATAAGCCATATCATTTATATCTGCTTTTCTTTATTGTGTGTTTCGCGATTTCACTTGATGGAAAGAAATCCTAACCCGGATTTAAGAAACATTTTAAGATCTAGGTATATACGTGAGTTCAATGCTTTCTCGGTTAATATTTTCACAAGGAGGTTGTCTTAGGGTATTGTGTTTAGCAAGTAATTGCTAAGACGCTACTAAAATTAAGTTGGTGATCTGAGAACACATAAACCATCCGCCATTAGGGATGAAAAAGATTATTCTGTGTGTTTAGTAATTATCACAATCAAAGTAGTTTTCTTGAAAATATTATTGAATCGAGTATTCACCAAATCCAATAATGTTTTGAAGGAGTTGAGTCAGATATCAAAGAGAACTGATTCATGAATAAGCCCTTAGAACTTAACCTTGATTCTTATCGTTATTTCATGCTCGACTTTAACGCTTTGTATATAACTACTAACCATAACCATGTTCTTATTCATGCATTCATTCATTCATTCAAAAACACTTCTTCATTTTCTTTCCATTTCCAAAGAATTTAGAGATTTTCTTTGTAAAATATTTTGTTGTGAGTGATGGACGCCGAGGAAGATTCACCAAAAGATACAGCTTTAGGTTTCCGATGTAGGAAAGTTGAAAGAGTTAGCATCCTTGGTAGAAGATCCCTGATTTCGTAAAACGCTATGGAACTCTTTTAACTCTTTTGAACGCTAACGCTGATGAAGGACTTCTCAAACCTTCGTTCGCTTCCACGATCCAATATCGCTGCTTCACTTTCCCGATTATCGCTGATGCCTACTTTGGAAGAGTATGATATCCTAGGAATCTCAAGATTTATAAAGTGCCTTTCAATGGTTTGAAGCCATTCCAAGTCACAAGTCATTGCAACAATGACTCATTTAAAGAAACTGAGATAGACAAAAACCTAACTACCAGAGGAAAACTCTTAGACCGACCTCAAAGTTCCTAATGGAAGCTCTCAAATTCTGGCCGGTAGTATGGTAGCCTTTGAAGCTATTTTAGCTTTACTCCTCTATGGATTGGTGTTGCCCAACGTCCCAAATTTCCTGATATCAACGCCATAAGGATCTTTCTCGATTGGAAATCCTGCTTCACTCTTGCTTGGTGACACGACGCCTCTATTCATCAGGAATCGCCAGGAGACGGAACTATCGTGTGTTGTGTACTGCTTTTCAAATGGATTGTCTCACACCTGCCTAAGTCTCCTATCTTCCGAAACAAAGACGAGTGGCATTGGTCCGTAAGACTCATGTCTCTTAAAACGATATCCATTGGTATACCTTGCAAACAATGAGATGGAAATCATTGAGAGTCAGGAGAATTTGCCAACGTCTCTCTTGGTACGAAAGGAGGAATCAACTACAACCCATTCCTAGCAAAACGTCACTCTGACATTTAAATTCGTAAACCTCCGCTACACAAAGAGAAAGCTACTTCTATCATGAAGGAGAGGATTCCAAGGATTGAAGGCTAGGATGATTAAAGCTTGCATCACATCCGAAAGAAAGGAAAAAGGTAAGGCAAAGAATTGTGTAGCCATGGAAACCTACACTTTTGATAAAGAAGAGAGCTAAGGAATTCAATGCCTTACGCTTACGAGGATCCCATGTTCTCAATCGCTTCCAAATCAACAAATTTTCCGCTGTGGAGAATAACAGCTTCAACCTCAGATAAGGTTTGAGAAGGAAGCTTTGAAAGCAAATTCCTTAAGACTAACCTTGAGAATAAGAAGCTCAAGAAGCAAGTCAAAGATCATGAAAAGACGCCTACTTCCGTGATGCTCATGATGAGAAGATCGCCGTATGATAACGCCATCCGTAAATACGCAAGAAAGGAAAAGAAAGCTGAGGAAATGACAACCAGCAAGCTCATCCCAACGAGAAAGAGTCAAAGAGCTAAAAGTCAGAAAGCCAAACTAAAAGCTCACATGGAAGGAAACTCGTCAAGTCGTGATCGTTTTGATCTGCCATCCCGAAGATGTTTAATTAGTTTAATTTAGTTTGTAATTTTATCATTTATTGTATCATTTGTGTGAGCAATGCTCCAACAAAAACAATTGTTGTAATCTTCCTTCATTAATCAATAAAATTTGTGTTTTCCATCCAAATATTTGCGTAAATATCTCTCTTTAGCATAAATTCTTTTGAAATTTTTTCTTTACAATCATATTCATGCATCATACTTGCATTTAAGTATATTGTCTAGAATCTAATATTCTGAGTTGAATCATTTTCCAGATAGAAAATTGTCGTCGTCGCTCTTAGAGTTTCTCGATCACAGTCCGCAAATTAACGCACATCAGAGCAAAAAGAAGAATTAATGAATTTGAGCAAGAAAATGTTGAACTCCGTAGTACGGTAACTACGCTACAAGAAGAAGTGAAAGACTCACATCTTTGGTCAACTCGCTGCCACAATAAGAAAGTCAACATCACAGCATCGAAATATAACCAATAGCATCAGAGGATACTACTACTCCGGGGCTTCAACAATGAGTCAGTTCACCAAGATGCAGGGCTATCCATGGGGAATGCCTCAACTGGTTGGAGTTCGCCAACCGACTTCTCAAACAATCTCATGACATACCACTTTGAAGAAACCGCTCCACAAAGATGGAATAACTTTTCCATAACAATGTCGGTTTCTCAACCGATCATGTTGAACTCACCTGTGAGTGCACACACTATCACGCACGGCAAAGTTCATCACACCCAAAATAACACGAACGCCGTGGTTCAATGGAAAATTCCGAACAACCTCAAATGCAAATGCTTGAGATAAAAACGATTCAAGGGAAAGAATTGTTCAAGCGCCTTTGATTTTTAGTCCCTGTAAAATATCACAAATTCAAAACTCGGATTTTGAGTACAAAGGGAATTCTTGTCCCTGGTCATTCTTACAATGCTAGGTATGTCACGTATAACGAGGATCATCAATGTTAATTCATTACTTCCGTGATAGTCTCACCCTGCAAGCCGCATCAAGTGGTACATGGGTTTAGACAAATATATCCAATCATTCAACGACTTAGGTAAAGCCCAAAAACAATACAAATTCAACTTGGATATGGTTCTCTCGATAGGGATCAACTCATCTCAAAAGAAGAGAGACATTCATGAATATGCGCAACGATGGAGGGAAATCATGCCCAAGTCAACCCGCCCCTTGAAGAGAAAGAGATGACTAAGGTATTCTTGAATACTCTAAACTCATTCTACTATGAGCGAATGATCGCTAGCTGCGCCCCTCGAGACTTCAACGAAATGGTAAGCATGGGGATGCGACTCAGAAGAAGGGGTTCGGATGGATCGCCTAACCAAGGAAGTAGGATCTTCTAGTAATACCAAGAAAGCTTTCCATCAGAAAAAGAACATGATTTAGGAATGGTATCCCTAGGAAACCACGCAAGAATGTCATTCAACAACGATAAGTAGCTGCCATATACCTCGTCAACATTAACTCGTGAATTGCTCACAATTTCAACAAAAAATCAACAAACTCAACAAAATTTCATCACAGTGTGTCATACCCCAAAATTTGCCCTTCTCAAGACATTTCATACATCCATACTCAAGGATTCCTCAAGAGTCGATCAAACGGACACTCTCCTAGACAATCAACCCAAACTAGGTTTGGCATCTCGATCCGATGAACTTCTAACCCTCCATTGTTCCTCATGCTTCATATGCTTCAAAGATTCTCCATGTCAAGTTTCAAGCTTCACAAGTCCAATTTCGCATAATTGCTCGATGGTCGAAAATCGCGTATTGGACAAAAGTCAATCTGTGGTCAACATACAACAAACTTCGATTTTGGTCAACATCCTCATTTTGAAGTTACATTCATCATTTGATCAAGGGTTGATCATGATTCATCAAGAAAACTCAAGATTTGCTCAAAAGTCAAACTTTCTAAATTAGGGTTCTGGGTGAAAAGTCAACTGAACTTTGACCCATCATAACTTCTATATCTCTAAATTTTTCCACCACCTCTTGTTTTAAAATTAATTCTACAACTTCATGTCTCACAAGAATGTCCAAAAATGCTTCATTTGAGAGGTATAGCTCAAAACATTAAAGTCCTTTTCAAAGTCAACAAAAGTCAACTTTTGTTTTGGAGATATATTGAGCAATAACTAATTGAGATGAAACTAGAGGACTTTAGATTTCAAGAACACTCAAAATGGAAAATTGAGCAAAATACTTATTTAAGTTGGGAAATTTTGGATGAAAAAGACATATTGGTCAAATTAAAATTTCCAAACGGCCTTTAATCTTTGATCCAAACTTGTTCATGATGTTATTTTGGGCCCATAAAAGCTATTATTATTTTATTTTATGATTTATATTTGAATTTTATAACATTTAATTCAAAAATAAATTATATAAAATATGAAAAAAATATTTTTCAAAAGGAATGATTTTATATCTTTCTAAATGTCCAATAAAGCCCAGATACTTTCCAAATTAAATAGCCTTCACATGGAAGAAAATCATATTTTTTCAAATATTTGATTTTTAAAGAGAAAATATTTTCACATTCAAGAGGATATCTTTTTTTCACCCTATTACACTCCAAATTTGCCTATAAATATCTCAAAAAAGATGGAAGAGGACTAAATCTAACCAAAAACAAGCCAAACTTTTAATGTTTCAAGAATTATCAAAATTAATCTTGATTTCCACCACTTTCAAGCTCTCAAAACCATTCCATTTGTTCAAGATATAAGTAATAATCTCATGCCATGGTTTAAAACATGCCAATATCCACATGCATACATATTCACCTGCTTGGTTTTTGCATTTGATTATTCAATTTCCAATTCGATTCTAACGCCTTTTTGTGTTCATGAGACTCCATACACGATCCGGGCAATGCTAGTGGCTTGAACGTCCAAAACCCAGATGCCATGATTGTGTTTGAACTGCTGAGTTTCAACTGACACTTAGAGACATTTTCAGCAAACCATTAGCACCATTGGATTCGCAGACTCGATTTAGGGGTAGTTTAACCCATTAATCTATGTATTTTGCGGTGTGCTTGCGGTGTCGAAGCCTTTGAGAAGACGACCGAGCCCTAGCTCCGCGCGCCGTGGACCGCTTGACTCAAAGAGGGTCTCGTGACATTTCTTGTTCTCCGATTCGTCGCATTGCTCAAACCAGGTCCCACTTGTTGATCAAGCTTGAATTTCAAACATCCCCACGTGTATTCTATTCAAATGATTTCAACGTTCCAACACCAAGTGTCAAGTGGTCCGATGGTTGTTGTTCCTTGTTGCTAGATACCCTCAAGGGTCACGAGCTCGATCTCACGCTTGTTTTGTTTCTTTTACAAAACTCAAACTATTTTCATTTTTCTATATTTTTATTATTTTAATATTTGCATATATTTTAATTGTTTTCTATATTTTATTCTGCATATTAAAAACAAAAAAATATTTTTCTTTTTACATTATTTTCATAAAATGCTTTATTTAATTTAATAAATTAAAAAATATAATTTTGCATATTTATTTTATATTTATTTTAGTATTTAAATCATATTAAATTGCATTTTAATTATCAAACCTTTTCCAAAAATTCCAAAAATTATTTTAACTTATTTATCTTATTTCAGCATGGTATTTTTCCATATTAAAATTTGTATTTTTCTAACATTTTTCTCTTATTCAATCATCTTTTTTTCGATTTCCCATCTTCCATGTGTTGATCCGATTCGACGCTTTCTTCCGCTTTTCTTTTATTTTCCAATAATGTAATTGCTCATGGGATGTAATAGTTTAATCTAGGACTTTTATTTTCCGCATTTAAATTATGTATCCGCCCAAAGCCATGTAATAGCAGAGGTTTACATTTTCGCACCTTACATTCCGTATTTTACTTTCCGCACTCTATCAATCGCTAGTAATTAGGTGTATGGCAAGATAACGAATTAGCCCACTAACCGCAAGATAACATATTCAAATCAACACACTCTTTCACACATGTTCTAGGGTAATTCTCTCGCTGCCTTTACGAATTCAAATGGTCAAGTCCCCTAACGTAGAGGTATCTAGCACCATGTTTTCAAGTCAAATCATCATAGTCCCTTCGATATAAAGAGATCAAACACATGTCGCCTAACCAAAACATGATCTGACCTCATTGTCGCCACGAAAAATGATGATACTTCGAATGTGCAGATACTTCCTACAAGTTGCCTTCTATGACCATCCGATGTCCTCGATTGTCCCGATTACATCCAACGAATGAGCTACCTACAACCATGGTATATTGACTCTAAAGGAATGTAGAAGTACGAAACGACAAATTTGAGTAGGTAATAAGTCTTTAGTTGTTGCTCAAATCAAATAAACTTTTTACACCTCACACTTTCAAAATCACTTTGTACATTCCAGAATCAAAAGTTCAAAACAAAATTTCCAACACTTTGTATATTCCTACAATGAAATCATTAAAACAAAACTTCAAACATCAAAGATTTTAAAAAGTGATCTAAGAGCAACTAAGAGCCAGAGATAATACGGATGGAAAGGGGTGCATACCTTCCCTTTTCATAACCATTCTCCTGCACTCAATCTAACGAAGGTCTTTTTTCACTTTTACCTTCCCTTAATTGGATAAAATAAAAGTCGGTGGTACTCTTGCTATCCGCATTGGATACAAAAATCCTAAAAGTCACCACCGTATTACGTAATCTGGCGATCATTGGGATATCTTACCCTAAAGAGAGAATTGCCTTAAGGATTCATAGATTCTTATTATTTGCTTGATTTGTATGCTTTATCTTTAAGGGTTGCTTGGGTATTATATTATTGGATCCTACACCGGATCCGGGTTTTTAGGTAAGTGGTATGATCACGCGACCGCTAGACGATAACTTAATGTCATGATGATACGAAGCGTGACACTTTGTTGTCCCGATACTCTTCATTCCTGTTGAGGATAGTATTTGGCTTCAAGCTGCTAACTAAACTTTTAGAACCTTAATTGACCCATCTTGGCCATTAAGGTAGTGAGATGGCCTACCGAGGATTGGTTGAATGGCTACCATTGAGATCGACTTTGGGACATTTTCGATGATCACTTGGTAGTCGCATTGAAATGTCAGTTTCACGAGAAAGATCAATGATGAGATTCCTAGAAACCTTAGACAATATTATAGGACAGGATGAACCAACTCAAACTTTTGGTGGGTAATCACCTAGACCTCATGCAAGCCTTAAACCAAGGCTCATTGTGTTTGTGTGTGCTATATACATCATCATGACATCATCCATTATATCATTTCTAACCATTTCAAGGACCTAGGATTTATCTTTGCTCTGCTTTGTAGGTATGGCTTCTAGAAAGACTATCCGAATCAACTTACGGGTATACCTTTCAACTCAAAGAATTGGTTTGTTCCCCACCATGCCTGGGCTCATCAAAAGACATGGTTATCTACTTGATTTGGTTATCTCCGGTTTTGAAGAAGATGATGCATGTTCTATTCCGGGCTTGATCCCAAACACCATTGCTTTACATTTCCATTATCATCATTACCAGAGCCTCTGTTACTTGGGATGCCTATTCTTGACCAAATGCCATTCACCGGTTTAGAAAAGGTTCCTAAGTACGAAGACATTGCATCACTTACATCTTAAGCACGATATCAAGCCAATTGGGAAACTAGAAGTGAGTTAAGGGTTTACTTCTAAGTTCCTAATTAACTTTCAAAGTTATGAGTTTCCATGCATTTGAAAACATTGTGGCCTTGAATTTATGGTTTGGTTCTACTCAACTCGATCAATTCATAGATGTCAACGCCATCAAGTTGTTCCACTGTAATCCGGCCTACTTTGTTGGGATATCCTACATTCTCCACACTGCATCGCTAAAAGACAAGGCACTCTCATGTGTTGTATTGCTACTAAGGTGGTTTATTTCACCTCCATCAGTTTTAGAAGAACAAAGGGAATGGTCTCAAAGGTTAATGTCACTCTCTCTCGATCCTGGAGTCTTTTCTCTCAAAGGACTTCATATCTATTGTGGAGAATCCCTAATGTACCACCGTATAAGGGGGTATATTACAACCTTCCCTCTAGCTCTACGCCGCTTGGTTTTGCTCAAGAGATGGTCCCACATGCTTCTCCAAGATGTTGTGTTCGACTACAACCACGATCTCCGCATTACCGAAAGGTTCTACATGCTTGGGGCATGGTAAAGAAGACTGATACCAAGACTTTGGGGCACCAAATCCCACCCTTGGGAGCCTTACTCAAATGGGTGCGTTTCGAGCTCAAACCCATGATGCCATTCACCAAGAATTATGGAAACCGCATAGGTGATAACTTATACTATTCTCCATCCCGACATGCCTACCTTTGAAGATCAAGAGATCCCGATCCTTTTAAAGAGGAGAGGACAATTAGATGTTGTTAATGTCATCACCACCCATGGAATCTAGCTTTTATTATGTTTTCTTTATTGTTTGAACTATTTTGTACTTAAAAAGAAAAAAAGAGAACTAATATTTGTTTGTTCATTGCTTGTTTTAAATTTAAATCCTTGAAAACATTGAACATTAACATTGCATAGATAGCATAGCATTGCATCATGTACATTGAGATTGGTTTTCTTTATCCTCTGCTATTTATTTTATAATCAGATCAAATGCCTGTCAACAGATGTTCACTAGCTGGTCCACAAGAAGATCCAAGAAGCATCAACAAGAAGGAAGGTGGTCTACTCAACATGGGCAGACGCTACAAAGGTGGTCCAAAGTGGTCACCAATTGAGCCTCCTCAAGGAAGGTCAAACCGAGGGAGTATCATCACATAACTGTCAGAAAGAAAGGGAGGAGCGCCTGATTATAGCCAAGACTACGAAGATGATGTATAAGCAATCAAGACCGTCAATGTCAGGTGGAACCGAAAATGTCCGGCTGAATTTTGATGATCCGAGTCTTGTCCCTGTGTTGTGATTCCTCCTAAGTTCAAAGTTCCTACCTGCCAAGTATGATGGCATTTCTTGTCCAAGTTGCACTTGAAGTCCTATGTCCAAGATCATCCCACACCGATGATAGGTGTGGATGCACTATTTTCAAGAGAGTCTGTCCTAACTCGCTGAGTGGTATTATCGCTAGAATGACCGTATCCGTATTTGGAGTGATTTGGCCGATGCTTTAAGGCATAATATGAGTACAATGAGTTGACACCCACTCGCATGCAACTGCAAAGCATGTCTATGGGTCGTGATGAGAAGTTCAAGGAGTATGCTCAGAAATGGAGAGATTTAGCAGGCAGAGTTCAACCACCCTTGTCCAATAGGGAGTTGGTTGATATGTTCATGGGGACATTGTCAGGTCCATTCTTCAATCATCTGATTGAAACTCTTCAGCCGGATTCACCGAATGATACTACAGCCATGAGCGGATCAAGTCATCAAGAGAAAGATTCTGTAGTCATCCACAAGAGATCTTTGGTAAGAAAGAAGCCAACGCCGTATGGTCGTAAAAGCCGAGCCAAGATCACACTAACTGTGGGGGCAATGGATCTCCAATCCTACATCAAGACAACCTCGCGAGACAACGCCAGAGCTTAACGCCACGAAGATGTCATATAAAGATCAACATGCCTTTGTCGCAAGCCTTGCAACACATGTTGAAAGCAGAAATGATTACTCGAGGGGTCCTCGCACGTCAACACTTCCTCTCCGAATATAATCCTAATGCTAAGTGTGCTTACCACTCCAATAGCCCTGTAACGACACCGACAACCGTTGGGCTCAAGAACAAGATTCAAGATATGATTAGCCTGATTGAGTTCGACCCCCCGTTGAGACTCCAAATGTGATCAACGCTCCTATGCCTAACCATGACAAGAGTTCTAATGCTGTTGGTGACGATACTTATGTTTTCAACATAGATGACTTGACCATTCCTCTGATGACTGTTAAGAAGAACTTGTCAGCAGCCGGTAGACAACCTGTGATGCCCAGAATTGCCGGTGCCCTCCGACTGATGGTCAGGCTTGGTCGAGAAGACGTTCGCATGATGGACAACCGTGAGATACTGTTCTTGAAACCACCTGTGCAGAAGTTGTGTGAAGATATGTCCAAGCTAAAGATCGAAGATGTGAATGAACCTGAACCATCTGTGTGGGATACCTTGGGGCAGCCAAGTGGAAAATATGATTACATGGTGAAGTATTCTCCCGCTAGCTACAAGATTCCTATTGAAGATATTAAAGCAACCGGATGGGGTGACGATTTCCCGTAAGACTATGCCGATGTTAATACCATAAGGATTTCCTCTCACGATCCTGCGCTAGAGTGGCACCTCATCATTACTCCTGCACCAGCCCGTATTCCTCCGACAAAGCTATTCCTTGGGATTATGGATCCGATGTTTACTATCATGGCGCCAAGCAAGACCCTCGACTCTTGAAGATCTTACTTCTCGACATTGACAACATCACGGATCTAGTAAGGTGACCGAACCGAAGGGTATTCTCTCCAATCTCCTCCAAAAGACACCGCTGACTCCACCGCATTCCGCCTACTCAACCAATATCCCCTGCCCAAAGTGGGAAAGAACCAAAGGACTCATCCCTGCCCAACCGTATACCAAAGGAAGTTATCAAGACACCTCCAAACTAGAAATGGAGGAAATCAAGATTATCAAGAAGAGTGACTACAATGTTGTGGAACACTGGGACAGACCATCCAAGATCTCCATGCTTGCTCACTCGTGCTCCGAGGCTCATGCTAACGCCTTGGTGAAGTTTCAAGAATGCTCACGTGCCGCAAGACACTACCACCGATCAATTTGAAGTTTGTACTAGCCTGGCTGCCAACAACGGCCTAGGCTTCTCCGACATGTCGATTTGACTCCCGGAAAGAAACACAACAAAGCCTTGCACATCTCTGGAATGCGGCGCACCTTATCTCATGTTTTGGTGGATACCCCGGCTCAACATCCCACCAAGATCGCTTTTGATCGATTATTCAAGGGTTGGTTCCGAGACCCAAGGACATTATTGTGCGAGCTTTTGATGGTTCTAAGCTAACAAGATTGAGAGCTCGTTTCGCTCCAAAGTCGGTTCCGACTTTTGACTCTACTTTCTTTGTGATGGACATCCGTCCAAATTACTCTTGCCTCGCTTGGACGCCTTTGATACATGGGCAAGCGCTGTTACTCTCTACCTTGCATCGTGTCAAGTACCCGTGAAAGGGAAGGTTGTTACAATATGTGGTGAAGAAGAGTATGGTCACCATCTACCGCTCGATACCTCGAGGTAGAGGGTGAATTTTCAGACTTCGCTGCTTTCGGAACAGCCCCTGTCATGCCTGATTCTCCCGTCATTCCGGTTACAAGCCCTCCTAGGATCCTCGAAAGATGCTCAAGCTTGAAGAGGGTGGTAGTACTATTTGGGGTCACCGATCTTCCTTTCAAGTTTGACAAGACTGTTTAGGCTTCACCATCAAGGGTCAAGATGATACGCCGCGAACGTGCCGCCAACTTCCCCGTCTCAAGCCGTGAGGGAATTCATGCTAGAAGACTACAACAACGACTTCACATCAAGAATTGATCTTCCCAACCCGAGATCGGGCTCAAGAATTGGAAGACCGAAGACGTTATACCAATCTCCTTTAGTCGAGTAATTATTCTTGTTTTGTTTGCTTTTCAGATTTTCTATGTTTTGAACAATAAACTAAAGCCTAGTGCCTTACCCGGGCATCATGGCTGTTTATAGGGTTTTTATTTGTTTTCATGTTTTCATTCAATAAATTCGTTGGACTTTGCATTCAATTGTGTTTTCTTTCTTTACTTTATCACCCTTCAAAAGGCTATGTGTTCTCACACACACCCACGCACAATGCGTAATCACTCCGAATCTCATAATAATGCTATGCTAGTGCTAAATATGACTCGATAGTCCGATCTACCAAGTCAAGATGAAAGTGAGGAAGATTGTGAAGTGCCGTGGAGAACTTGTCGATTGCTACAAAGAAGAAGAGCTAATTATACACCACACGAAGAGCAAGTGAGGTTGTGAATTGGGTAACCGAACAAGACAGTAAAAGAGATCAAGATAGGAGCGGTCTCGAGCATGTTGTCAAAGAAAGATTGATCCGATGCTACGAGACTACATTGAGGTTTTTGCTTGGTCATAATAAGACATGCCCGGTTTAGACATTGATATTGTGGTTCATCGACCAACTAAAGAAGGTTTTCTCCCAAAGAAATGTAAGGTTCGCAGATGCCCCGAATGTCGAGAAAATCAAAGCTCAAGTTATGAAGGCTCAACGGCTTAGTCACACCTCTTATCCCCAAAGGTCGCTAACGAGTACCCGCACCTAAGAAGGATGGCAAAGTACGAATGTGTGTGGATTACGAGATCTGAACAAAGAAAGTCCGAAGATGATTTCCCACTTCCTCATATTGATGTTCTGTTGACAACACCGCCTCAGATAAGGTTTCTCCATGGATGGTTTCTCCTGCCATAATCGATCAAAATGGCCTCAAGACATGGAGAAGACTACTTTGTTACACAGCGGGTACTTTCGCTACAAGGTTATGCCGCTCGATCAAGAACGCAGCGCCATTTATCGCTGCGTCATGGTGGCACTATTTCATGACATGATTCATCACGAGATGTAGAGGTCTATGTCGATTTACATGATAGCTCGATCACGTATAGGAAGAACATCTTGATCATTTGCGTAAACTATTTGACAGATTGAAGAAGTACAGACCGAGACTTAATCCCAAGTGCACTTTGGAGTCGATCCCAGAACCTTAGGGTTTGTTGTCGCAGGTAGTGGTATGAAGTTGATCCCGCCAAGGTTAAAGCTATTCAAGAGATGCCACTCGCACCGAGAAGGAAGTCGAGGTTTCGCCGTTTGAACCATATTGCCGATTCATTGCACACCTAATCGCTACTTGTGAGCCAATCTTCAAGTTACTAAAGAAAGATCAAGTAGTGGAATGGAACGACGATCGCTGATCGCTTTGACAAAATCAAGGAGCCACCTAATCCTCCTATCCCGCCGTCAAGGAAGACCTCTTTATCATGTACTTGACAAGATTAGAGAACTCGATGGGGTGGGACAACATGACGAGTCTGTCGAAAGAGCATGCAATATACTACCTTAGCAAAAGTTCACCGACCGTGAAACAAGATACTCACACCGAGAAAACTTGCAACGCTTTGCTAATGTCACGACTAAGACAAGATATATGTTGACCCACACTACCTTGTTGATTTCTAAGATGGATCCGATAAAATACATCTTTGAGAAACCGCCTCTCCGGAGAATAGCAAGATGGCAAATGATCTTGACCGAGTATGACATCCAAGACACCTCTCGTAGCAATCAAAGGAAGTGTAGCCGAGCATTTGGCCCATCGTCAGATGACTACGCCTATGCAGTCAATTTCATTAAGATGTTTTGCTAGTTACTGATTGCGAAGAACCAGGCCCGGACGAAGGACCTAAACAAGGATCCCGATGGACCATGGTCTTTGATGGAGCCTCAAATGCACTTGGCAATGGCATTGGCGCCATCATTACATCCCCCAGCGACATACGCCTTTCACCGCAGATTATTTCAATTGTCCAACAATATGGCCGAATAAGCGTGCATCATGGGTATCAAAGTCGCTATTGACTTAAGAATCAAGTTCTTGCAAGTGTATGGAGACTCACTTTAGTGATCAGTCAGATTAAAGGCGAGTGGGATACGAAGCATCCGAATCTCATTCAGATCGAGAGCATGTTCTGAGTTTGATCCCCTATTTCAAAGAGATTACTTTTGATCACATTCCACAAGAAGAGAATCACCAGACGATTGGCTACTATGTCGCCTATGTTCAAGGTTAGATGGGACAACGAGGCCCCCCGATCATCATTGAGAAGTTTGACGAACCAACAGATTGTTATGAACTCGACAAGAAGAGAAACGTGGTACTACGATGTGAAGAGATATCTTGAGACTCAGGAATATTCCGCAGGGGCATCTGTCAATGATAAGAAGTTTTTGAGAAGGTTTGCATCCAAATTCTTCCTCAGCAACGACATCTTGTACAAGCGCAATCACGATTTGTGCTTACTCACTGCGTAGAAACAAAGAACACGCATCATGGAAGAATTACACCAATGCTTGGTACTCACCCAGTGGGCATACGATGGCTAAAAAGATTTTGAGAACAGTTACTATTGGTCCACCATGGAAGCCGATTGTCACCGCTTACGCCGATCTTGTCACAAGTGCCGATTTATGCAGAAAGTGCACGTACTCAAGACTCAATGTTCTAATGTCCTTGGCCTTTGCATGTGGGGCATTGACATGATTGGAGAAATCTGCCCACGCCCAATGGACATCGCTTCATCCTTGTGACAATTGACTATTTCACCAAGTGGGCAGAGGCAGCCTCGTCGATCTCATATCAAGAATGTCCGGCTCGATTCATCACATAACCTTATCTCAGAGATGGCACCTGAAAGGATTATCACGTATAATCATCTAATCTCAACAAGATGATCACCGAACTCTCGCACGCGGTTTAAGATCAAGCATCACAACTCTTCTCCTTATCGGCCTAAGATGAATGGCGCAGCCGCCAATAAGAACATTAAGAAGATTATACGTAAGATGACAAATGACTTACAAAGATTGGCATGAGATGCTACCATTTGCTCTTCATGGTTATCGACCACAGACGAACATCAAACCCTTCTCTTGTGTACAGGTATGGAAGCCCCCACCCATCGAGGTTCTGATACCTCAACCGTAGTCCTCCAGACGCAGAAATAGGCGAAGACGATTGACAGCTGCATCGCCGACCGATCAATTTGATTGATGAGAAACGACTAGCGCCCATCCGCCACGATGTGATTTATCGTAAGCTTAATGATCGCATTTAACAAGAAGGTCAAGCACCGAGTTTACCAAGTCTGATCTAGTAGTCAAACGCATCATTCTTCCACAAGGTGATCCTGGGCAAATGGACTCCCACCTATGAGGGACCATTTGTAGTCAAACGGTATTTTCAGCGGAGCTATGATACTTAGCACCATGGACTGCTGAAGACTTCCCACACCGTGAACGCAGACATAGTCAAAAAATACTACGTGAAAGAGACCCGCTAGGTCGATTTAACCTAGGCAAAAATATATCCAACCAAAAGGGTTCGCAAAAGTTAAGGATATACAAACATGTACACCCGGCAAGTGAAACCCTAAAAGGCGGTTTGGGCAAAAAGGGTATCCCGTAGACCGAAACCCGAAGGGCGGTCTAGGCAAAAGTTAGGATTTAAGCGCATTTACTATGTCTCTTTCGATCACCTACTTTCGGACTACTAAAGATTCAAGTTCAAATGGCTAAGATCAATTCAATCACTTTCTACCACGTGCAAAAAGGAGATGAGATAGTTGATATATATGAGTACTAGCATAGTTGGAACTTAACGAGATTGTTTCCGCATAGCCTTTTACTTTTCTCTTGTACAAACCACTTGGCCATACGCCATCTTTCAATAAATGCAAGTCTCTTTCTCTTTACGATTTTCGCTTGTTGTTGTTGCATAAAGTCCAAACGCCTCGCTTTGAATGATTATACGATCCGACAATAAAAATCCATTCGCAAGCATAAAAGCTAACATACAAGGGTAATTACACAGTTCCTAATCGAGATGACGACAAAGTCACCCATACATTCCCTCGCAAAGCATAATCCCCACGTAGGTGTCACTCACCACAAACCTTCCCCTATGGAGTATGTGTTAGTCCACAAGCATTAATTCCACTAACTAGAATCATGTTACATCGGGCCCACAAGAATCCTTTATCTCCAATGTAAACATTTATCCCTCAACAGATGCATTTCAAACTTTCCCCGCAGTAGCAAAGGTTCAGACTTGAGATTTGGCCGATAGTGCACGAGGAAATTACATTTTTTCAGCCCGAGATTTCATACGAGCTCCTGATCCTTCCAACTGACCCCCGGCGATTTACCAATTACTTCAACATGATCTATACGCTTAGATTCCCAAAGAGCACTTCCCAACCTCTCCCAGCAGAGTCCTCGTATGAGATCTTCAACAACGGTTCTCGGCTCTTCCCATTCACCAATATCTAGGCTCGACTTGTCGATAGTGCATCGAGGATTCAAAAGCTACTCCCTCAAGGTTTCCATCCGCTCCATCCCCAAGCGTGTCGAATTCAAGCCGGATATTCCCTCAAGATGGATATGTTTTGAAATATCCCAAAGATTCATCATTCATACATTATCCATAAAAATCATAATTTGGTATATATCATTCATACGCATCATGCATCATACTTTGCATAAAACTAACAAATATTCTATCAAAGTTTCTCTTGTTTTCTCCAGCGTGAGTCATTGCCGATGCAAGCAGTCCAAGATTAATGCCCGGAACCGACGGAAAACTATCTCGAACGACCAACCCTGTCTCCAACAACGGATCCAGATTAATAACCCGCCAGACGGAAAACTTATCCGAACAATCACGAGTTATCCTCCGATAACAGTGCAAAGGATCAACACCCCGACGACAATGTGGAAATATCCACGCGACCCTCTTATTATCAACAACAACTACGAGAGTCTAGCGTACGACTCAGTTGCCTTGGATGGCATCTTAAGCCCATCTCCGACTACTTGACAACATTTCTCAGCTTTCAGAATGCTGCATATTTGGTTAAAAAAATAAATACAGACCAATAACTTCATTCAAAGCAAGCACGAAGTCTAACGTACGACTCCTTCCGGATGGCATCTTAAGCCCATCTCCTTTCAGAAACATCTACAGAGCCTAGCGTACGGCTCACTCCCCAGCATCAATCCCTCCAGATGGCATCCTAAGCCCATCTCCTATACAACGGTCTCGAGTCTAGCGTACGACTCATTCCCCTGCGAAGTCTCCGACTTTTCCAAATGGCATCTGTAAGCCCATTCCCGCACCCTCATCAACCGCGAGTGCAATTTTCGTGTGTACTGAGTGTTCAATCATCTTCTACCTCCTGTCACGAAAGGCAAGGTATGCCAATCTATCCCTTCCAAAGACAAGAAGATTGAACAGGCAGTCATACCCCAAAATTTGCCCTCATGCTTCTCAAGACATTTCATACATCCATACTCAAGGATTCCTCAAGAGTCGATCAAACCCTTCCTATACAATCAACCCAAACTAGGGTTTGGCATTCCCCATCCAGATGAACTTCTAACCCTCCAATGGTTCTCATGCTCCTCATATGCTTCAAAGATTCTCCATGTCAAGTTTCAAGCTTCAAGTCCAATTTCGCATAATCTTGATGGTCGAAAATCAACAGATTATCAAAAGTCAACTGTGGTCACTATACAAAAAAACTGATTTTTGGTCAACATCCTCATTTTGAAGTTACATTCATCATTTGATCAAGGGTTGATCATGATTCATCAAGAAAACTCAAGATTTGCTCAAAAGTCAAACTTTCTAAATTAGGTTTCTAGGTGAAAAGTCAATCAACTTTGACTGATCATAACTTTCATACTTTCTCGTAAATTTTTCCACCACCTTTGTTTTGAAGGAAATCCAATTCCCTACAACTTCATGTCTCACAAGAATGTCCAAAAATGCTTCATTTGAGAGGTATAGCTCAAAACATTATGTGTCCTTTTCAAAGTCAACAAAAGTCAACTTTTTGTTTTGAACATATATTGAGTATGGTAATCCAATTGAAGTGAAACCAAAGACATTGTTTAGAGGACTCTAGAGCTTTCCAAAAGTCCAAGAACACTCAAAATGTAGAAAATTGAGCAAAATATAACTATTCAAGTTTGGAAATTTTGGACAATCAAAATAAAATACATATCAAATGCAAAATCCAAACTTATTTAATCTTTGATCCAAACTTGTTCATGATGTTATTTTTAAACCCATAAAGTTGGATTGTTATTTTCTATTTTTATGATTTATATTTGAATTTTATAACATTAATCAAAAATAAATTATATAAAATATGAAAATAAATATTTTTCAAAAGGAATGATTTTATATCTTCTAAATGTCCAATAGTCCAAGATAATTCTTCCAAATTCAGCTAGCCTCTCACATGGGAAGAAAATCATATTTTTCAAATATTTGATTTGTTTTAAAAGATTTCATTCAAGAGGATATCTTTTTCACTCTATTACACTCAAATTTGCCTATAAATATCAAGCATCTGTGCAAAGATGGAAGAGAATAAACTTAACCTAAAAACAAGCCAAACTTTGCCAAAATTTTCAAGAATTATCAAAATTGAATTTTGATTTCCACCACTTTCAAGCTCTCAAAACCATTCCATTGTGTTCTAAGGTAAGATAGGCACACCCTCATGCCATGGTTCTAAAAACATGCCAATCATCCATATGCACATGCATATATTCAATCTTGGTTTTATTGATTATTCCGCTGTTTCAATTGATTCTAACGCCTTTTGTGTTCATGAGATCCATACACGATCGGGCAATCGCTAGCAAGGTTGGAACAAAACCAGATGCCATGATTAGGGTTTTGAACCGCTGAGTTTCGAATCGACACTAGAGACATTTTCGTGGCAAACCATTAGCACCATTGATTCCAGACTTTATTTAGGGGTAGCCTAATCCCTGTTTCTAATCTATGTATTTTGCGTGTTTGCGTCGAAGCTTCCTTGAGAAGATCACCTTGCCTGCCCGGCCGTAACCGCTTGACTCAAAGCAGGGTCTCATGTGGCGATTTCTTGTTCTCCGACCGTCCGCTCGCTCAAACCAGGCCCACTTGTCGATCAGGCTTGAATTTCAAACATCCTTGACGCTGTACATTCATATTCAAATGATTTCAACGCCCCAACACCAAGTGTCAAGTGGTCCATGGTTAAGTTGTTCCTGTTGCTAGAGGCTCACGAGTCGATCCTTCCCAAATAATGTTTTGTTTCTCTTTTACAAAACTCAAACTATTTTTCTATATTTTTCTATATTATTATTTTAATATTTTGTATTATTTTAATTGTTTTCTATATTTTATTCGATATTAAAAATACCAAAAACATTTTTTCTTTACATTATTTTCATAAAATGTTTATTTAATTTAATAAATTAAAAATATAATTTTGCATGCATATTTATTTTATATTTATTTTAGCATTTAAATCATATTAAATTGTAATTATTAAACCTTTTCCAAAAATTCCCAAAAATTATTTAACTTATTTATCTTATTTCCAGCATGTAGTAATTTTTCCATATTAAAATTTGCATTTTTCTAACATTTTCCTCTTATTCAATTTCATCATATTTTCATTTTCCCATCTTTCCACAAAGTTGATCCGATATTGACGTTTCTTCCGCTTTTCTTTTATTTTCCAATAATGTAATTGCCACTGGATGTAATAGTTTAATTAGGACTTTTACTTTTCGTGATCTTAAATTATGTATCTCGCAAAGCCATGTAATAGCGTAGGTTTACATTTTCGCACTTTACATTCCGTGATTTTACTTTCCGCACTCTTATCAATTGCTAGTAATTAGCGTGTATGGCAAGATAATAATTGAACTTAGCCCGCTAACTTCAAGATAACATATTCTGAAATCAACACACTCTTCTTCACAACCCTTTAGGTAATTCTCTCGCCTTACTTAATTCAAAATGGTCAAGTCCCTCGAACGTAGGTATTCTAGCACCGCTGTTTTCAAAACAAATCATCATAGTCCTTCGATATAAAGATCATAGACCCATGTCGCCAACGAAAACATGATCTTGACCGATTGTCGCCACGAAAAATGATGATAGTCCCTTCGAATGTGCTAGGATATTCCTACAAGTTGCCTTCTATGACCATCCGATGTCCCTTCGATTGTCCCGATTACATCCAACGAATGGAGCTACCTACTAACTAATGGTATGGCTAGCGCCTATTCTAAAGGAAATGTGAATACGAAAATCATTGTTCCGAGTGTAATAAGTCTCCTAGCTGCTTGCTCAAATCAAATAAACTTTTACACCTCACACTTTCAAAAATCAATTTTTGTACATTCCAAATATGAATCATTGCAGCTCCTTTCAAAACAAACATTCTCAACACTTTGTATACATTCCTACATTAATCATTACAAAGTCAAAGCGAATGCCTTTTCAAAAATATCTTCAAACAATGTAAAGCAAGATTGAAAAAGTGATCTAAGAGCAACTAAGAGCCCAGAGATAACTCACGGATGGAAAGTGGGTGCTAATACCTCCCTTTTCATAACCATTCTC